>JAWDJW010000084.1:0-11518 GCA_033119265.1 Coniosporium uncinatum
CGTATCTCGAGGTAGAACTTAAGAAAAACGCGACTATACGCGTTTCGCGTAGAAAATAGCGAAAAGCATAAGAGCTCTTCCCGTACGCTTCTTATAATAGGATACTAAAGAATTTATCGTAAGGCTATATTTATAAGACCTAAAGATCCGATTAATAAAGGCTCTAGTCTTTCTATGTACGTGCGTAGTACACTATTCACGATTTTGTACTTCTTTGTGAGCTTCGAAGTTTTTGGAGGAAGCCTTGGCACCGATACAGATTTATGAATACGAGAAATAAGCTACACAATCTGCGATGGCAATTCGTCGTATTGAATAAGCGGGTCAGCAGTTGCCTAGCAAGATTAAAACAACCTGCCTTCCAACTGGCCATTCATCACCGCGTCGTGATGGAATGGGAGTTGCAAAGCTGATTACGCCACCTACTTCGTGAAGCTTAGCTCATGTTTGACAGGCTCGATTTCCCTTCACTGCTTTGGCAAGACAAGCCCATAGGTCCAAGACGCTCGACTGCCCATAATGCATGATCAATTCGCGCACTTTGCCCAGATATCCACGAGCACAGACTTCAGGTAACAATGCAGCTTCCGCTTTCGAAACCACGTCATGCTAGAATTTCACCCTGCTGCGGCGGTGAAGGGGGGTCCCTCCAAGGTCATCTTCATACTCGATCGTAAATGTTACTTTCCCCCTAGATGGCGGATCAAGAGCAAAGGCTACTAGTTCAGCGCAAACGGTCAATTTACATCGGGGTCGTGCAAGAAGAACAATGAGTGAGACGCGTCGATAATAAGCTCCCTAAGGCAAAACTTGATTCCTGTATATTGCGAAACAAGGGCATCTTTGCCCACGATTTCGTACTAGATGTAGTGATATTGATTCGGTTCATCTCGATTTGTCCTCCATCCTCTGTTGGGTTCTTCCGGTGTGTCATGTATCTGCTCAGGGCGCCTGATCCCATGGAACACGCTCTGAAGTGCGATGAGCGCTTTTTGGACACAACTCTGTGCATTAAGCGCGTATAGTCTGTATTAGTTCAGCTCTTTTGTTCGTGACCGATCCGGATCTCTTAGGCACCTGGCCTCGTTCGTCACCTATATTACTGTCGTCTTGCTGTGTTTCACTTGCTGCTGAGCCCGTACCCTTAGCTCCAGCTCATCTTTCGCTCTCATCTGCCATATGCGAAGCTCTTCTGCTTGTGTAGCAAACTGACATTCCAATTGCTCGATCCTTGACATGACGCTCGTCTCGTGCCTGAGATCAGTTGATGGAAGAACAATTTCGTCGGCAACTGATGAAATCGTAGCAGTCACCGATGGAATTGGCTCAAAGTATTTCCCGACATCCCTAGCCAGCTGCTGAGAGTCACTAATGAAATGTATGCTCGTGTGCTTGCTGAAGAGATGCTGCTGCTGAGGTAGATACTTCCATTCGCATAGGTCCTCCCGAGCTGTCATCAAACGGACTTTAGTGAAACGGAATTTAGAGGGTTCAACAATGACAGTAGTTCTGTGATATGTTTGAAAGATCAGCGGTCAATGGAACGTGCTTGTTGGGTTACGCTCACTAATATACGGAGCTAAGCGCTCTCGTGCAATGTTTTTCTACCTAGCGCGCTCTAGACTCGCTGTCCGCGCGGTGGACATACTGGATTGGAGTAGATTGTTGTGGGGTGGGGTAGCATAATATATATCGCTGTACCAGTCCGCCTTCCTACGGAGAATTGCTTCCAGATGATGAGTGGGCTAGCAAGAGTACAGCTTCAAGGAGATCGATACGAGCGGAATCTATGTTTCCATAGCCAAATGCCCCAAATGCAAGCTAATCGATGTCTATATATCACAGACTATGAACATATAGCTTCCACCACGTAACCATAGCCATTTGTAACTGAATGAGCCTAGCTCCTACCCGATAGAACTCAGGCCGATCTAGGTCTAGACATCGTACAGTTTGTGTAGCTCTTGGCTCTCGTAGCTTATCGATCTGATAATTGATGTGTTGCTCTGTTCTGGCAACAAGATTGTGCCCGGAGTCTGGAGGTTCGAGCATGGTCAACGCACTCAGCTCAAGACTCAGTAGGTTGTTACGATTTGTGAGGTATTCCGTATACTGCAAGTCATGGAGGAGATATGTCGAGGTTATAATGATACGGCGAAAGATCTTTAGTACAAGCTCTGTCGCAATAGACAGTCGCGAATTCGAGGGGATAAAAAGCATGATTCGACTGTCTGTAAGTAACACGTTACGAGCTTCATCGCTTATCTGCTTGTTAGCTGGAAGTAGCGAGATATCTAGAGGCTTCGAGGACCTTTGTTCACACCAGTCATCGGTCTCTAGATTCTACACCCGGTTACGACTATCCCACTGCTCGTATGCTACGACAGCCTCATCGTGAAGATCTTCGTAGCTTTCTGCAGGGGGACGGATTACCGTCTTAGGGTTCACTAGGACGTGAAAGTAGATCAGGTTACACAACTCGGCGGGTAGCTGAAGTATAGTGTCGATTTTAGATGCATCGCTTGAGACACGCACGTATAGGTTTTCGCGGATAGGTCCTATATCCGGCGATGACGATCTAGTCTTGTTGCAAGATACCGACGGCTGGATCAGAGGATAGCCTTGTGTTCCAAGTGTATTATGTGGTTTCAGAGTCGATTGGAATAGACGCTCGTAATACGCATGCGTGAAATTGATGGCCACTCAGAAGGTAGTATTGCTTTCAAGTTAATGTATCTAGAGAGTGTCTAGTGTTCGAGCTAAGAGACTAGCATTGGAGGCGTTATTAGTATGCGTCGGTGTTGCCATTACGCACATTTTCAAATATTACTTTGAGCTGGTAAAACCATTTTGCATGCAAGAACCCAAACACCGGTCTAAGCAAGGGAAAGGTGGCGTCGCACTGGCCAAGTCTGTTGTTGCAGGTTTTGTGGTCGATGGAGGGACTGATGACCTTGCCTTACTAGTCGTTGTGGAGGCTGCTTCATATTTTGGGAGAGTGCCGTTACGCATGTTTGAGTGACAGGTCTCGTTCCCCTGTTGGCAACAAGCATACGCAGCGGGAAGGAACTCCCGTCCAATGTGATCGACAAGGCGAATCTCGGCGGTTCCCGGGCTCACATACTCATACGCGGCAAGACAAGGTTCATCTAAGCGGCAGTCATCGGTTCTAGACACTATCAGTAGAACTCTTGAGTTCATTCGAGGCTGACTAACCCGTATAGAGCACATAGCTCTTCGTCGTTGTTGTTGATTGGGGAGAAAGATCTCACTATGGGTGGCCTTGTGCTGATGTTGTAGTAGATGGGCTGGGAGGCATCATACCACTCTTTTGGTGACCAACTCACCAAACGCAACGCAAACACCGGCAGGCGCCCAGGCTTCATAACACGGTTTCGCCCACAGCGAATTTCTGCAGAGATACGCGGCGAGATCACCAGAGTGACCAGGAGGATACCACGTAGCGTTTGCCTGCGTTCTTTGCATCCAGAGAACCGACACTGGCAGTAGTTGTATGAACCATTTATAGGCCATGAAAAGATGAAGAGAGTACACTAGAGGCTGGTTGAAATGTTGGTCAAGGATGGATCCCCGTGAGCAGATGTCTCTGTATCACTTACCCAGCCTCACTTTATATACGCTCCCGGAAGTGGCAGGGCACTTTCTGAGCACAGACGTTTGAGACTCGTCCTTTTCATGCAACTTAGAGACGAGGATATACTGCTGAATGCAAAGCTGCGAACCTGGCAGAAGAGCTCCCTATGAAGTCGACTAGGTTTCGCTTGAATCCTGTGACACTATACTCACGGAAACCTACATTCTCGGAAGAGCTGGTGGTTCATGAGTATTGGGTGCATGTGTATGAGTGTATCTTCTGTAGTCCACTCAATCACTCACATTGCCAGGACGGGCGGCTTCTACTTCGGACTATGCGCTGCTTTGTCTACATGACGAAAAATGGCGAGGCTCGGAGCACTATGGAAGAAAGAGGAAGACCGATTCGTCTGGAGTTCTCAGGTCGGGCAGCAAAGTTTCTGACAAGGTGGTATCCTCAGTGAAGGATTCAGGCGCTTAAACATTTGCCACTCTGTGAAATGGCTGAAAGTAGCAACAAACGAAAGCTGCAGGTTTAGTGAAAGCGCTAAGGACTTGAAACACAACAACAAGGGTAGCCGGTTTCATAGTGGAAAGCTTGCTAGCCGGAAGGACTTCGAAATGTTACAGAAAGTGGTGATAGTTCAATCATGCGCAAAAATCTTCCATATTAATCACACTCATCAGTTGAGCCTGCAACGCGTGGGTCGTTCAAAGTGGAATTGCTGGTAAATGCTATGTATCAATCTACGGACACGCCGATCCGAGAATCATGGGCTGCCTCGGAGGCCTTTCGATCACTACATGAGGAGATTTCCTCCATTTCGACGGCGCTCGAGGACGCCCAAAAAGCAGCCCATTGTTATCGCGCAAACATGAACAACACGATGGCCCGGTACTCAGACTTGCATGTACACTGGATCGAGTCACAAGAAGCGTTAGCAGAGAGCCATCTGAGGGCTAGCAACCTTCAGCTTGAGTACCACAAGCTCCAGAGTAAGAGGCTGAGCTTCATCAGCGTGGAACCAAAGTGCGAGACGGTTATGCGGAAGCTTTATGAAAGCATGAGATACAATGTCTCGTTAGCGGAAGCGATCGAGATGCTCCAAGCTTCCGAGACCAAGTCAACGGAAGAGCTTGCCCGACTTCAAGAGAAGGTCGAAAAGCTTCAAGACGCTCTCCAACACCAATCGACGCTCGGGATCAAAGCTCAAGGTGACCTGAAGGTTTCAGAGGAGACCAAGAAACAGCTGAACAATGTATTGGAGTGCCTGTTTCGTCAAGCATCAACTGGTATCAAAAGGAAACAGGGGAAGCTAACGGACGAGTATGCGCCGCGAGTAATTGTAATTGAAGCAGACGAGAGTGTTGCCGATGGGTCTGTGGGGAAAGACCAACCAGTTCTGAAAAGGGTAGTTGAGTACAGAGGGCGCTTCCTTAGCTAGCTTCCTGACAGGAATGGACCTTTAACGCCACACGTTTTCGTATATGTCTTACAACGTATACTCAGGCTTTCGCAATCAATACTCACAAGCGGAGCATGAATGTTGGAGTATCTGGTCACTGCAAGGCGGTCAGTGCGTACGGCATAAGTCGAACAGACGATCAACTCACGTTGAAGGAGCACAGCTTCATCGACCAACTCGATAGGCATCTTAAATGGTAGGCACCCGGACTCCCGCATCTGAAGGAGACATGCGACGTCCGCCTTGTGGCGGGTAGAGAGACACTACTCATCATCCTTCTCCGGACAGAAACTCAACCAGTCCCGTAATCTTTGAAACTCCACACGAACGGTTTCATCAATTATGCCCGTTTTGAGAGCATGGTGAAGCACTGTAGGTAGGTGCAAGCATGTATTTGCTGTTTGCGAGTTAAGAACGTCTCTCATTCCGCGAACGTATGGTAGTGTCTTCGGCGGCCTGCTGCTGTAGATGGATCATACTCGGTCATCGGGACATGGACGAGAAGCATATCCTCGAAATGTATAACAATTTTGACTCGAATCCGAACTCTTTTAGCCAACACTCGCAAGCGACGACCGGCTCGGGAACCTATCGAAAACATGGTTAGTGCATCCGGTCGGTCGGAAGTATTGCATGTGAACGTGAGTAGCAACCTCGCGTATAGACATGAAAGCGCTGGGGGAACAGGAGTTTAGGAGTTCAGAAATCTTGAAAGATCGCGGTAAATCCGCCGTAAACTCTTCTAACAGCCCGATTGTCAGAGACTGCCGCAGGAGAAGAGCCGTGACCACGAATCCTGCGTCGGTGCGAATCGAAGAACGGCCAATTCAGAAGATTTCCATCCTCCAGGTCATCAATTGTCTCGGTAAAGATAAACAAGAGGGCGTGCTTTTGTCCGTTCTCGACTTTGCTGCACGATGAGTACGAACCTGCATCGGCGTCTTGCCCACGAAGAAACCAGACACCGATCATGTCAGGGTTCCAGCCCGATACACATGTGAAGCTCCCAATGGTAAGGTATTGCATTGTAGCGACAGATATCGCGACTCGTTCCGCACCTGCCAACATACTTGCCGGATCGCCCGGCTAAGCCGCCCTTCGAACACATTATCAACGGGGTCCCAATGCACGATGCCGTCGCTGCTCATGAGCAAGCATGCGTATATATGATATCGAATCTCTGGTGGAGTCCTGTTTAGAAACGGAGACGAGGATAGTAGGACTTCTTGCTTGAGGAGCCTGGGATAAGGTTGGCTTCTATAACCTGCTACAGTACAAGATGAGCAAGATGTGGATCGCTATGTGGCAGAAGCCGCATAACCTGCAGAGGAAAAGGTGAGCTCCACTAGTGCAACCCACGATTCGGTGTTGGCCGCAAGTGAAGACACCTTTCCGGCTGCGCTATGGTCGCCGTAAAGCCCTACGGAAGCGCGTCTCAGCCCGAGTAGGTGCGGGAAGCTCTGGCCATATTCAAGTTTCAACAGGACCTTGAACTCCTGCGCGTGCTGGACGAATACCCAATCTTCTCGGATTCGATGCTTCATCGCTTGGAAGGTAAGATCGTCCTTAGCACCCAAGAAGAACGGATCTCTGTTTCCAGGCTTCAGCTTGAATATGGCTTCATAGGACTTTCGTCTCGCGGCGACCCAGTCATTGCCCCCATTCAGTGCGATCTCCTGTTCGGTTCGACGGGAAAGATTGTGGAAGCATTCACATACATGTGCGTGTTCATCGAGGCGAATGTGCATTCAGGTGTTGAGCCCAGGCTGCCCAAGCAATTTTCGCTCGAAATGTCGTATTTCACACTTGATGAGGAGTTTTCGGTATCGCTTGCTAGCCATTTCTCGTGCGCGAAGAGCTTGTTGGGTATACGAGGAGATCGTATTCAGATAGTACGGTCAAGTATGGAAGATGAGGTCAGCAGTAGAGTTCAGGTCGGTCAGCTTTTAAGATACAGGACCCGAGGGAATGCAAGATTTCGGGGTCAAGGTGGCGAAGCAGTTGGCCGTGGCTTGGAAGGATCGATGATCGAAGCGTGCAGACGGACGCGATGCAGTTCCCCAACCAAGATCGACGAGAATACTTATGGGCGACGACGAGCCCTGCTTTTTTGAGCGCATGAAGACCCTGAATTGTGGTCACAGAATCTGGCCCAACAGCGGTGCGTGGAGGTGACACGGTAGTACAGGGTGCTTGAACTTGGGCAGGGTCTTGCACAGCCCAGAATACTTCCTCACCGCACATCTGGTGCTCGTTCTGGGGAGGACCACACGCTGGCTTGAGACAGTGTACCTCATCTCCTGGCGAAGTTACTATCTTCGTTTGAGTATGATGTCGTGGTATTGGTTTTAGACAGCGAGTGATGCCGAATTTTGATTCGTAAGGTAGCCACACTGACGCTTGGTGAGGGCTCGCGTACCTCCGGAGGATTATTGGACCATACTTATTGACAGGTGCTATCTCTGCAGACCATTGAAGCGGTACCAAACACAAGTCCTTGCAAGGCAAGCATAGTCGATCGTATGTCACATGGCATCGCGCGAAGGCGTAAGACTTCGTACTCGTATTTGTGAAAGGACTTGGCGCTTGGCGCGGTTGGACGCTGGAGACGTACCACTTCTCATTAGTTTCTGACCCACCCCACGACTTTCCTCATAGCGACTTGAACCACCTTCGCCTTCCACTTCTGAGATACTTTGAAGCACTCCTCACTGGAGATTGTCGCCAACGTGCTGCTTCGATTGTGTAACATATAGCGCTACTGCCGGCTACGTTCTCTACCGCACCCTTTCTACGTCTCTCCAGGAGTCTTATTCGAGACTTTCTTTTCGACTCATCATGTCCTTCGACATCCAGGCACATTTTAGTCTATATGACATCGAAGCGGTGCTCCGCGCTCCGCGCTCCGCGCTCGTCGTGCTGAACCGGTTTCGCCTCCGCCTTCGTCGTCGCACAACTAAGTTACGCTAGCCCAACATTCCATCGAAAAATCTTCATACAAATAGTGGGCGACGGCCTGGCAATCTACAACCGGGCGTGTGGCTTGTAGAGGATGTTACTTAAATTATTGAAGAACTTTGTTTTGAGCAACTGAACAGAACCGTTTGTGACTGGAATGAGCAAAGAAAAAGATATCTGGCATGCGGATTTGAAGGAGATCACGGAGTGTCCTCCAATGGATCCTTTGGAGAGACAAGACAAAGACTTGAAAGCAGCCGCCAAAGTAGCGAACAGCAAGTTCAGTAATCCATGTCAGGTATCTCTCCACCTTTGCCGGACCGGCTCATTGGCACTATTTTGGACTGCGCAACGTTCACGTTCAAAATCACACCTTCGCACGCGAGTGAATGCCGTGTCATTTCGAAAACTGATAGCAGCACATACCCGCAGCAAACGATCTGGAGCCTCACTAGATTAATTACTAAAGTAAGTACCCACATCAACCGGCTAGAGAAGGCGAGAAAACAGACAGTTCATATTTGATGCTTTCGCAGCGTTTGTGGGCGAAGCATACCTTACCAATGACTGGGCTGATGATGGTGGCTCACGTATTGGAAAGTCGTCGAAGTGCTTGCCACGGCAGACGTGCAACCGGTGGAAATGCTTGCTATCAATGTACTTATGTGTATCTACATGCCACCAAAGGAGCGTTGCTTTGAAGAGTACAGCCAACGCTTAGGTAGAAGTGCACGAGCCTTCTGACGTGGCGAAACTTGTCAATAGAGTCGTGACCGTGAAGGTCTGCACTAGCGTCGTTGTGCTTGTCCAAGTACTTGAGAGATTGGCTGCTTGAGCGGACAGCTGTGTTTGGGTGGGTGCAGTAGTGAAGTCCCCTAATATAGCCGTCGCTGAAGCCCCCTCGTTACTGGGGGAAGGGACTGTCGTTGCTGACACACCCCCAGACTCAACTAACGACGAGGACTGTAGAGTTGTTGTGGCAAACGAATTTGTCGACATTTGGGGGCCACCAGCGGGTGACGGTGCTTCAGATAGGGAGAGCGGCATGCCGACAGACTGCGATAGCTCCGATGTGATACTTGGTAGGGACGATGCAACAGGCAGCGGTGCCACCGTTGACGGGACACCCAAAGACGAAGGCGCATCGCTTTTGGCAGGCAATCCACCAGCTGGCTCGGGACTGGATGAAGTAGTCGGCACGAGTCCATCCCCAGGAGAGGCCACTAGTAGAGAAGATCTTTGGAGCGTCTGGTCTGGCGGAGGGTCTGATAGATCATAGGACCCTGTGGTTTCGAAACCCACTTCAGCTGTGGTAGTGGCGGGCGATGCGTCGTCTAATGTGACCGTCGTAACGATCGACACGGAAACTGTGGTTGAAGTAGTCGATGTGGTAGCAGTCACGGAGTCTTGGGTGCCCGCCACATCTGAGGAGTTGTTGATGCGGTCGAGAATGTGCCTTGGTGCCGACAGCGTTGCGTTCGAAACCTCTGGAATTGCAGCAAAGGACCTTCCAAGACTCAGCTTTTCCATGAGTTCTTCGCTGCTTGTGTCGCACACCGTGCCTTCAAGGGCGGGAAATTCCTGGAGGTTCAGAGCAGTTGGTGCGCGTTTAGTAGGGGTGTCATCGTATTGTGCTGAGTAGACCATCGATGTTCCGGGAGGAGTATTGCACTTTGACCATATGATGTCGGTTGCCGGAGCCGCCTTGGGATCGGCTTGCAGATTCGCAACCAGAAGCGGCGGACCAGCTGGCGTGATATCTGTTGATGGTCCCACACCTTCGATGCGTACACACGAACAAGACATGTAGTACTCTCGATTTCCAGTGGCATTGATCCAGGTCCTGGTCATACGTTAGTGAGATTCAATCGCATCACTTCTGTACATACCACGCCACGATGACTCGATCTCCAGAAGGGAAGTCTGCAGGGACGGTGAAGGTATAGTCTTGGTTCACGTCATAGAAGTTCGTTACTTGGCCCTTCCGGTCACTACGGACGCGTGGGCAATCTCCCTCATAGTTCTGAACAACCCACGACCTCCCTTTATCGTAGGAGAAAGATATCTGGCATGAGCCTCCACTATGAGCCGCGCCTTCTACCTGGTTCATAGTGGCACCTGTGGTGTTCGTCGAGCCGTAGAGTCTGAGTGCGTGACGTTAGCACCCGGCAAAGAGGCAAGTGAGAAGCGTACTGGAACGTCACCGTCTGTCCGGCAGACCAGGTCACAGACGGCTCAGCTAGAGTGCCGTTCGGCTGGACATGGTGTCCTTTGCAGGGAAACGGTTGTTGGGAGTAGCCTTGCGGGGCGCCGTTCAATGGCATAACCAGCTCGACGATATTCTTAGTTTCGCCCCATCGGAAAGGAGGCGGGTTGCCCATGAACAGATGACACTCGACGGTCGCAAACAGTGTCAATAGTCGGCAGAGTAACGTTAGTTTCAAACCCATCTTGCTCTTTAAGGTGTTGATGCCTTTCAGTGGAGGAGATACGCGAGATTTTATCCGGCAACCCATCACCTCCTGAAAAGGGACGCTGACAAAACGTGATGTGCTTGAAAGTGACGACACAACAGATGCTCTTGAACCATGTTCCAGGATAGTCGGTCGAGAATGTCTGAACTAGCAGGCTCACCTCAAGCTACGTGCTTATATCAGGACTTTACCGGTATTGCCGTACCAGTACGATATTTTCATCTATACATAGTCCCATACCAGTTATGACACAATTTCCGATGCTGCAACGAAGACGTGCAAAGTCTGCAAGCGGCTTAGTAGAGACGGTCGAATGCCGTCTCCAGAGAATCATTCGGCACGCGTTACTTGAACTGGCGAAGTTTGAGACAAGAGCAGGACTGGACGATGTAGACAGGAAGTCAGTCGATCAGGCCTTTTTAGATGACATGAATAGGATGGTTGCTGAGGCACTTTCCGGCGTAGAGCGCGCATGTAGGGAACGACGCGTGGAGAAACTGCTGGTCGATGTGGACTGGCAATAAGATAGTAATTAGATACCGAAATCTGAAAACTTTCCCAAACCATCACTCCTCTTCGCTTTCCTCGTCGGATTCCGTGTCTCGGAACTCATCCTGATCGTCGCCAGCTTCTTCTCCGCCAGCTGCTTCTAGGTCTTCTTGCTGCACTACTCGCTGCTCTACTTCTTCTAGGTCTTCTTGCTGCTCTGCTCGCTGCTCTACTTCATCAAAGTGCATGAGGAGTTCATGCATAGACAGAGTGTCTTCCGCACGGTCACCCTCGCCCTCGGTTCCAACATCAGAGGAAGCTTGCCTAACGCTGGTCGTAGAAACGTTGTCGTCGTCTTGCACCTGCAAAAGAGTAGTCAATATTGCTTTCGAGGAAAGTTCGCCGGATAATCGCTGCTCAAGTTCCTACGTCAAGTTAGCTCATCACTGCAGCTTTGGTCGGAAGCTAAGCTACTAGCCTTTAGGCATGCACTCAAAGTTTCAAGATCAACGCCCCAATCCTTCACTTGGCTTCTCA
>JAWDJW010000085.1:0-11382 GCA_033119265.1 Coniosporium uncinatum
ACCGGTGTGTAAGGATGCCTGGCATGATAGAGATATGCGCGTGTCTGATCAAGCCAGGGCTCCAACGTGCGCACAGACCAAGCATGTAAGCGTTCCGCACAAATCACGCATTACGCACCGCACAGCACGACCAACCGCACAAACCACGCAGTCCCCAACGCCGCACAATTTGCGCAGATCACGCCGCAGGCCTGACGGTTAAGTGCGTCTTAGCAGGCTTGGCGGCGCTTTTGGTTGGTGCTATTCAGTTCTCTCCCAGGCTGCAACATGTAATCATGTTTTCAGGGTCGCGAGACGGGCGTGGTCGCTTCCGGGCGCATGTTTCCATTTCGGCTGTGCACGGCATTAGGCCGTATGAGGGAACCTTTCGCACTGCTAGGATTTGGCTAAAGACGCGTCAGAATGTTTCAGCCGGCCCTGCGCCTCCCTTGGCTGGGGCCCTTAGGCTTGGCTTGCCGCCTAGTCCGCTTTCGATGGCTTGTTATGTATCGATTCACATTTCCCTAGGCGCCTGGTAGTTATTTCTTCTCTGTGATGTACGTTTCCAGGTGTGGAAGTATCAACCAACTCTTGTGTCTCTTTTCTTTTGAAGAGCACATGACCTAAGACTGTTCATTTTCAACGAAATCGACTCTGGTGTTTCGGTTCGCCTTTAGAGAGTTTTTGGCAGCTTTCATTGTGAAACTGCTAGCCAATCTGTAAGACCTACCGTCTCCCTCCAACCAGCTTGTGTCTGACTGGAACACGAAGCAACTTCCGTTCTCGCAATTCCTGAAATTGAGTTATTGAAAGGTTCGGTTCCCCTTCAATTTCAGGTCGTCGCGTGGGAAGGATAAATACACTGTCCAGGTTGAAGGCGCAGTCTCCCTGACAAGGCCCAAACCGGAAACAAACGATGTTCTTTCCTACCATCACACCTTTGTCGATAGGCTGGATGTGGTTTTTGTGGTACTGCCTGCTTCCTGTTGTGTCGGCATGCGTTTGGCTTGCTACGTGTCGATTGGTGTACCACAACACCATTAGGGACCATATTCCGCTCCGTTTTTTCACATCGTGGCTGACTGTACAAAACCGTGCAGCCATGCTTATGGGCATGCTCATTGAATGGCAGGCTGAGGGGAGCCCACACTACTCTAGCATGGCGCAGAATCAGAGCATTGCGTACGGACCTCCGTAAATTGTCCCGGGACAGATCTCCTTGTCCCACTCTACAACCCTTCCATCAAGACCAAGACCAAGACCAAGACATTCAACTGACCCTGGACAAAGCTACATATCAGATGTTGGTGCCAAAAACTGAAGCCGCTCTTTGTGACTGGTAGCATCGTCACAACCACCCTCCTTAACGCTGCATTTCTGTCTGAACGTTGGCTTCGGCACACGGACCAGTTGTCTCGGAAACAAGGTCGTGCGGGCAAGAGCATGTCAATATCGTCTATTGTATTCGCTTTCTGCGGAGCAGCAGGTCTCATTTTGCTGTCAATATTCGACACCGTGAGGCATTCAACCATGCACAATGTTTTCGTAATGACATTCATGTAAGTACTTTTTAAAAGATGCGAGAAACACTGAGGGACGTGAAGCGATTGTTGTCGGCTGACTTCCAAACAATGCGTCATGTAGTGGAGGCTACCTTCTCAGCGCAATATTCATCTGTGTTGCATATCAGCGGCTCGGGATTTATAACCCTGAACACCGTATCTTGCGACTCAGCTTTGGGATCAAGCTCGTTTTCATACTGGCTGAACTAGCCCTTGCGATCGCATTTGTTGCTCTTATGCACTCAGTCTGGAGAAATGTTGCCGCAGTATTGGAATGGAGTAGGCCCCACCAGCCTATATATTGCCTTTATATCCTCTCTTTTGTGATAGATTTCCTGCCCGTAGTTCGCTCCGCAAATGATGTTCCGCAAAACGCCCGCCTTCTAGAGATAGCTAACTACACAAGTACTAGAGGCCAATAGGAATATAATCTATTATAGAGACTATAAAGAACTAGCTCTACTACTAAGAAGGCTATTATTTATAGAACCTAAGTGAGGGAAGTATTAAAAGCGCTATAGGCATTCTGTTACAAGCTCTCTTAACTAGTAAGGGTCTCAAGGGTTCGAGGGTTGATTTTTAGGGGGATGAGTGATGCACAAGTAATCTTTCTAAGAAGAGTAATTCAATTGAACTAGTAACTCCACTAAAGCAAGTTGAAAGTCTAGTGAGTGAGTTAAACGCGAGAGAATATAAGGTTTACCGCATTCCTAAATACACAGGGAATCCCCCTGGCTCACCCGGCTCACGGTGATCAGAGTGAGTCATATCACGTGATTTGCGCGTGATACTCCTCTTGCGCCAGGGTGATTAGCTGCCGTTGGGTTGTGATGTAATAGGATTATAACATAAAGATTATGTTGATAGAACTAATATAATAGACTACTTAGAGTAATACCTACTCTAATTTAGAAGTGAAAGTACTTATTACTATATTACCACATTTCTAAAGTAGTTCTAGGTTCTAACTTGCTACTACGCCCTTAGCTTCTACTATAATACTACCTTATAGATATAATTGATTAGCTACTAGACCTACTAGTAGCGATAGCTAGTCGACGTTGCTCTTCTTCTTATTAGTAATAGTATAATCTTCTACTATATCCACGCTAATATTGTATTTACTATATAGTAGTAGAGAGTATAATAGATACGATTAGATAGCCTCTAATTACCTCTCTAAGGCCTGAACGCGCGCTTATAGAGGCGTAACTTCCTAGACTATTTAGTATAGATATTCTACCTCTTTTTCTAGCTGCATCACATCTTTTACTACCCTAAAATAGAGGTCGTATATAGCTATCTTATCTTTTATACCTCTTACTCTATTGTACTCCCTTTTACCGCTAGTTAAGATTACTCTCCTCTTTTTCTTATTATTAATACTATATAAGGCTATAAGCGTGTTAGTATCCTTAAAGACCTTTATAGTTGTAGTTATTACTATTATCTACGGTATTACGCTCGCTAATCAGCCGGTAAAGTATAGAGTTAGGATCCTAGTAGAGGTAAGAGTTATAAGTAGTTAGTCTTAGTAATATGAATCTCGTAAGTAGACTATTAGTTACACGTATAGTATAAATACTTGTAGAAATCACGCCGATACTATTAGTTTTAGACACGTAATAACTAGGTATACATAGAGGCTATTCTTCTCTAACTAAAAGGGTGAGCTCGAAGGTTACAACTTTAATACATGCTTATCTTTAGGTATAGCACTATACATATTAAAACAAGACATTACTTTGATATTAGACTATTTCTAAGACATTATAAAGACATCTAAACCCCCTCTACCTGACATATGAACGATAGTAAGCACTTGTACAATGGATTTGTAATAATAGTTAGTTACTCCTTGTAGAGTTACAATAGACGAGGTAACGGCCATCTAAAGATATTAGGATACTATACTTTAGTCACACCGAGGTTCATAGAGTAGATAAAATGTCAACTAAGTAACACAAGTAAACTAATATACAAATATGATAAACACACTAATGCTAAAGCTCGGCTCCTCTACAAACACCTTTGGAAGCTATGCGCGTCTTAAGAGTCTCGCCAAGGATTTAGGGGAGTTTACCTATAGCCTAGACAGGCTTGCACTATTGGCCACTGCGATAGCCTGTGAGACTTCTGTTGTATTTATTATTGCCTTCATGGAGTGCCTTATTCGATGAGTTACGAGATATGAATTTGCCATCATGATACTCATGTATAAAGGGGACCTTCGGCGTCTGCATGACAAGAACGCCTTGATCAACCTATCCTATCCTGCGACATCATACACATATCAACTTGTGCGTTTGATCATGAGCATCAACACCTCCCCGTCCAAGGTTACGGAAACTAGCTATCCTCAAGCCTCGATCCTCGCCAGCAATACTCGCACTGCCGAGGACCAGACAGCGGGTCCGTCGCTAAGCCAGAGTTTTGGGGTTGAATACGGTGCGACACTTGGGCGCTGGAAGCGTGTGGAGCCCAAGTACGAGGCATCCCCAGCTTTTACTGCAAACGATCCTAGAAACGTCGCTGCGATCAGTCACAGAGCAAGATTGAGGCGCCGTAAGCGATACAAGATTAACAGAGAACGCAGGTCTGGGCTATAAATCACTACTGCAGGTCATGCGAGCGCTCTTCAGCTAACTCAGCGGCCCTAACCTCGGAGCGAGACTATATAAGCAGCCATGGTGCCCAACTTGAGCAGCAACTCTATGAAGAGCAGGCATGGTGCCGTCAGCTGTCGGAGGACAATAGGAAGCTCTTAGCGCTACTGTACCAAAATGCGCAAACCCCAAGACTAACACTACCCTGGAGTCACACTAGACCAGATCTCAGGATCATGGCCAGCTCGAACATCAAAGCCTCCGAAAGCGAGTCTGCCGTTCAAAGTCAAGCATTGGAGCCGTATAGGCAGTGTGTCGACGGCAAGAATTCATGTACGTCGGCTTTTTGCGGCCCTCTTGGGATACATGCCTGACCGTACATCCAGTGTCCGACTACGTGGGACTCCCTAGCGCACAAGTTTCGGCCGAGTCACCAAATTCCGCGCTGGGAGAGTGGAATACATATCGACAGGGGCGTCCGCTCTTAACACCTTAACGTTAGTCGAAGAGCTACTGTTTGACTGTTTACTCCTTTTTACTTTGGTCGTTCTGTAGTCTCGAGTGCTCGAAAAGAGAGGATATCGCAAGCTTTCCTATCCGCAGGGGTAATGTTTGTGGTTCAACTTATAGAGTCCCTTGAGGCGCCACGTGATAATCTCAATATAAGCCTCCTTGCTTACACGCCGCTCTTCCCCATTAACATCTGAATGTCATCGGAGTACTCGTATGGCCAAGGTAGCTCAGAGCATTGGGTTGCCCTTACTCAATTCACCCATTTGAGTGCCTCTTATCTCGAGCAGCTGCTCGCATGATGAATGCTGGCAACAGCGGAATATATGTCGATGCGACCGTGGTCCATGCCCCGGAGTCTGCGCCGACAGAAAGACCCCACCCCGTTGCAATCCGACAATGAAAAACGACCTCGCTTCGAAGATCCTGTCCCTCACACGCTTCGATTCCACAAACCAGACTGCTCGAGCTGGCCGCAAATCAGCTTCCTGCTGTGTTAAGTGGCAGTGTTCGCTGGAAGTCCCCCGTCAAGTGGAACTTCACATATAGGAGAGAAGACACTCGACGACGATGTAATCGAGACGAGCCCTCCACTCTCACTCCTACTTCCGCAGTCTCACGATAGCTTTGTTCCAGGTGTCTTGTTTTGGAGCATCGGTCAACACTTTTTCACAACAGGACTTGTACCCACCTCCAGTCTCGAGCGTGCAACTGCGCCAGCGAAGATCAGTGTGGAGAGCTCGGCCAGCGCACCTGTGAGACTGCCCGCAACCGCGCGGACGTCTATTCTTCCAGCAGGGTGTGTTCACTCGACCACTAACATTGCTGTGCCCTGGCTGTACCTGGTCGACACAGGTGGAGGCACGACTGCAAGCCTGGCGGAAGGAGTTGTATACAGAGTAGAGACCGCATGCGGATCGGCGCCTGCGACGTGTGACAGGTTGACGGGGGACGTCGTTGTGCCTTACAGCGCAGAGTACTGGATATACGGGCTAAAGTAGATCGAATGCGGTGAACGGGGAAGGGGTAGATCGCAGCGAGGTGCTTCAAGCGGGATGGTTTGCCATGTGGTAGAAGACGGAAGCATTGATAAAAGATTTACAGGTGGTAAATGACACGCGACTCTTGATGCGTAGTCTAGCTCCAGCCGATAACATGAGTTTGAATGCCCAGGTAGTTTGTTCCTCCATGCTGTCCAGCATGATACAATCGATATTACCAACTATCTCAACAACTCCGGCAACAGAGATAATCTGGAGGGGTATGGACTTTGAGCAGATACTTCGCGATCGTTTTAACAGCTGGTTCATCCC
The DNA here is from genome assembly GCA_033119265.1 of Coniosporium uncinatum. Lineage (NCBI taxonomy): Eukaryota > Fungi > Ascomycota > Dothideomycetes > Coniosporium > Coniosporium uncinatum. The sequence continues at coordinate 5,971 of JAWDJW010000085.1, forward strand.
AGACCAATGCACAATGCTTACAATCACTCCGGCCTCGATGGCAGCATCTGGCGATAATTTCTCTCCCGCCTCCCTCCAGACTTCACCTTCCTCCGTTTTGCCGTGTCACTCAATGCTCCAAGAGTTGCTACAACCTTGGGTCAGGGCTGTGGCAAGGTCGCGTCCTCCATTGGCCGCGGGGATATCTTTTCGATGGTTCCTTCTGTCTACGGTACCGGACTCCCAGAAGCTCGCGAAACCTTCTGCGACGCAAATTACACCTCTCAGCTCCAAGTATTCCAGTACGAGTACAGTACAGCTGGGGCTGGGCGGAAAGAACCTGCGAGCTCGATGTCGGAAACCTTCACGATCGGCCGCCGAAGATGGCGCGCTTTGATGTCTCCGTCTTCGTGATCGACGCAGACGGATCGAGGCATACCACCGATGAGTTTGTCCTGTGGCCAGAAAGAGCACGGTGCGTTTAAGGTGATACAAGAGCCCGCTTCGGCTCAGGAGACTCGATGCCGTGTCAGTGCTCCATTCATATGCACTTCTGCACAGTATCTGTGTCTACCAACTCAACCTGTAACACGATAATTCCATGTACGATGTTCCATCTATGGGATTTCCATCCATTGTTGCAATTAGTCGACTGCGCAGCCTTGCCGTTGATCTTCGCGTGGGCGAACGTACAGCAGCTGCACTCGCCATCCGAATACCGTTGGTAATCAGTGAACAGTACCTATGGTAAGTGTGAACTGTGGAAGGAAAAATAAATCGTATTCTCCGCACAAGCGTGGTGCACCAGATAACAGGTAGGAACAGCAAAGGCGTTGGAAATGATACATGCAGTGATCATGTCATTGCAGAGTGTGGTCCAGCTCTCTCGCTTGACTTAAAGATGCAGCCGGTCAGAGCGGCGCGCTTGTCTGTGCATGTGGTTCTGACTAGCAAAGGAAGGATGATCGATTACGCCGTAAGCAGGATCTACGTCGTATGGAAGATAGCGGGAGATAATGCGACGAAAGTGGTGGAGATACCACAGCAGGGTAAGGCACTGGAAGAAAGTACAGATAAGCCATTAGATGGTGATCGTCGACTTTCTCATCATCCTAGAAACAAGCGTTGCAGATGGCGGGGCATCTCAGTGCAGGTTGACACAGAGGCACGCAATTCTAAGTGCAAGCTGTGACGCTTGCGTCGACGTGGATACGGGTCTGCTATCCCCGCCACGAATGAGATAATGGTGGCTAGACTTGATGGCGGCACGACGTTGTTTCCCAGTTTTTGTCAAGGCCTTTGCTCGCGCAGATGATTTCACGGGACAGAGCCTGCAGACACCGACAAGGCGCGTCGTCTGCTCTACTGCCTACTTTTCACAGTTGTGTTCGGAGAATGACCGTGTTTTACTTGTGCATAGACACGTTCAACAGATAAGTTAATGCTAGCATAGAGTTTGTCATGTAAAGAAGGATAGGAACAGCTCGCGGTGGCGGCGCTACAGCGCATAAGTAGCGTTGGCTGTAGCTAATCTCGAGACATGCAAGGAAAGACTTGACGGAAGTATAGAGCGCAGAGTCTGAGGAGACGTACAAGCATCATTCCGTCTCCAGCATGAGATCAACCGACCGTATCCGAGCATGCCCATATCTTCTGCGTGAAGGCCACATAGTCTAGATAAGGACTAACACTGTCATCAACCAACATTGTCATAGTGCCTAGTCCGAGCTGACTGCGGTCTGCACAGCAGATCAAGATGAGCAAAGAGATCGAGAACACGTCTTCTGTCAGATACCGCGCAGTCTGCCTGAAGCTGTTAGAAGTGTCTGCTGTGGTCTTGCAGTTGTCGAACCATTGGCATCACAAAAGGTGTTTTGTAACGCTTGGCTGTCGTGAGTGCTGGCGCTTCAACCAGATCAAACGTCGTAACCTGTTGCAACAGCGCGAAGACAGTGAAGCGTCGCACAAGATGTCCATTCAATCAACCTATCATACGTCTTCTAGCAAAGATCGAAATCGTCCAATTCTAGAGTCTACGATGATGCCAGAAGGACCAGACCCAGAGCAAGCGAAAGACTACCTGTCTCCACTCGGAAGAGTAGAAGACTGGGATATCATAGAGAAACTAGGTGAGGGGGGTTCCTGAGTGGTATACCGAGCGCGGCGCAAGACCGCCGTGTCCGAGGAGGTGGCCATCAAAGTAGTCAAAAAGGGATCCGAAGTCCTGGTAAGTGATCAGGGCTCTTGAGACTCTTGTCATACTTACAGTTCTGCGCTCACTAGGTCGAGACAATCAGACGTGAAGTACGGCTGCTACGAAGGCTAGCTCATCCAAATATAGTAGTTCTTCGACAGGTTCACGAGTCTTCTGACCATCACTTCCTATTCCTAGAGCTATGCTTGGGTGGCGACTTATGGTACAAGCTCGACGAGCTTGAACGGTTTGGCGAGAGTCTGTCCCGGCACATCGCGGCACAGGTTGCGGAGGCTATCCGTTATCTTCATGAAGACAAGCGTATGGTGCATTGGTGCGTTGCCAAAGTCCAAATGTCACTCTCGGTCACTGATATCCAACAGCGACATCAAGCTGGTGAACATGGTGTATCTGCCCGCAATATCTGACCCTAGTTACGACAGCGAAGACCTTGCAGGTGTGGGTGTAGTGAAGCTCACGGACTTCGGTCTCGCTCTTGGTCTGGAAGAGATGACGACTTCATACCACGTGGCACGGACATATACAAATCACCGGAACAGCTCTTGAGGTAGATGTATGGGCTTTTGGCTGTACTGTGTATTTCATGCTTTGTGGAGGTCATGCGTTTTACTGTCAGCTTGCGCGGAGATCGACGGAAGAGCTCGTCCACAAAAGTGTTGACCCCGCCGGCAGCGATGACTTTATTCCGGATAGCGACGCGGACGACCCTGGATGGTACGAAGAGAGGGTGCTTGACAGGGTCGTGCAGTTCCCGTCGCCCGAGTGGGATGGTATCTCCGACTACACCAAAGACCTCATCAGACACATGTTGCTCGTCGATCTCACATGGAGGTATGACATCAGAGAGATCCTCGCCCACCCGTGACTCATAGTAGGCTCACAGAGACGCTCGGCAGAGCGAACAAGGCACAAACGATGGCGCGTTTGATCTGTGTACCTCTGGTCGGGTCGTGCCGTGACCCAATGACATCCCAAAATGAAATCAAAGCAGCAAAACGAACGGACCAGACAAGATGTGGAGCGCGCCGCGTCCCCGCGGTACAGTGCAACACAATGCGATAAATGCGTTTTGAAAGCTTCTACCTTGCATCCACGTCCAGTGGCATGAGGCAAGACGGTAATGGAAAGTCTTACCACGGGTAATTTTTAGAACGGAATTGCTGGACTGAGTCCTGGATTTTATTCGCCTTGAATGGTTTGGCTACTCTACCAACATCTTGTCGCAATGTGGAGGCATCGTTGTAGACGAAGCCTTGAAGATGATATTGAAAGTGTGATGTAGAAAGGATCGTCAAGAATGAAGAGTTACCGGATTTTATACACGGCGGATAGCTTGGTCACGTGTCACATAGGTGCTAGTAATAGGTGTTGGTGATAGGTGTTGGTAACAGGTATTAGTAATTAACTCTGTGACTGATTTTGTGACATAACTAGATTTGTAACTGTTCGGCTATCGTACGGTACCTTCGTTTGATACGAGGTAGGTTCCGTTTGAGACGAAGGCACTGATAGGGATAGGGGTAACGCGTATGAGCGCTGTAGTGAAAGGAGCGTGCAGGAATACGGTGATTGACGTAGGCAATCGTTGGAGTCGAAGCCTGGGAAGCTTAAGATTGGTAGCCTAGGTTCGGTGTAGACGGAGCTATATATGGATGCTGAGATGCGGGATGACACTGCCGCACCGGGTGGAGATGTGAGTTCGTTCAAGACGAAGGGTGGAGATATAAGTTCGTTTGAGACGAGGAAAATGGTGTTGGAAGCTGCGGGTATAGTCTAACCGGCTGAGACAAAGCCTGGAGAGCTTGAGCTTGCGGAGGAGGTTGCTGGTAAGACGCTAGAGGAAGGTACCGTAGTGGGTTTGGTTGTAACGAAGAGGCCTGCTATAGAAGTTTCGGCTACAACGGGGGGTAAGATAGTAAGCTGTTGTCGGTTTACAGACGGAGGAGTAGGAAGAGGTTGAGTGAAAAGACGCTGGATGGTTTCGATCTATACGTTCAGCAAGGAGTGGTTCCCTTCGTGAAGAACGAGGAGGTACAAGAGTAGATGGCCGACTACCACGCGGTGTCCCGGAAAGTAGACAGGCGGCTGGCTCACGGATCCTTTGGGAGGCTTCGTATTGCTCAAAGGCTTCCTTCCTATCAATCCACCAGTGCGGATGGAAGTCCGTTGGTTGTAGAACATGTTCATCCTCGAGAAGCCGATCTAGCAGTGTATACCTACAAGGCGTTCCCATAGTAGTCGTCGTCCATGCACCAGCGCACTCGCTTCGTGTATAACGAGGGTCTCTTCGTATCTTCCGAAGCTTTTCATCTGCACGACGGTATTGCGTGTCTTCGATATGAACGAGGGGCCATCGGTGGATCCGAAGCGTAACATCAGTGTATCGAGACTTCTAAAGTGAACCCGGTATCTGGAACTGGTTTCGCTGGCTACAACGATAGTTCGCCTGAACCGAAACTGGTTTGCAGACCGGTATGAGCGTCGATGCCATGGAATAGAGGTCGTTACATGAGGAGTTATCTAGCCACTCTTAATCTTTGAATGACAGCCTTCCACTCGTGACGTTGATTGCTCTCCAAAGTGCGTGTACTTGTTCGTCCAAGCCGAAACCAATGAGCGACAGTGCGGCCACTAATGCTTCTCAAGATAGGCTGAGATCCGGAGGAAGGCTTCGTCTAGGACGTGGCAGCTCTCTGTAAAGGCCTCTGATGTTGGTGAGTCGATACATTTCCGGTAGAGCTCGAATGCCTTTAGAGCCGCTTCGACATCAACGAAGGCCTGTTCTTCTTCGCTCCAGACCTGGGGATACACTCTCCGGCAACACGCAAAGACGTCCCTGTTAGTATGCCATATACAAAGTATACGGTCTGTACTCTCAAAGACCTTAGAGAGGGCGTTAATAAGAGCCAATTCTCTATCCGTGATAACAACGGATGGTGGGTCAATTCAGTTGAGACGAAGGCACTCTGCGAACCGGGTAAGGATCTCGTGGTAATCTTCTTCGGCTTCCTTAGAGACGAGAGCTTCTTCAAGAGCTTTGGACTTATCGTTGAAGCGGTAGAGTAGGATGAGGCCTTTCGGGAAGAACGAAGGCACCTATAGAGCCTTCGTCTAAGACGAAGGCTAGGGCATTACTAGGGGAGCCTTCATTTAGATTGATGGCTTGCGCATCGAGTATGTTTATGATCTCATCGTCAATTAAGAACAAGGGAGTGAGG
>JAWDJW010000086.1:0-11375 GCA_033119265.1 Coniosporium uncinatum
CCCCTTCACCCAAGCAGACAACCCCGTCCTCTCCGTCATCAGCTTCCTTGCAGGTCTTGCGGATCCCGGCGTCGCTGCTGCCGCTGCAGGAAGGAGCGTAGACGAGATGAAGCGCTCACTCCGCGATAAGCTCGAGAATGCCAAATACGGCTCAGACAAGGGCAAAGAGAAGGCCACCGAGAGCGGCGACGCTGAGAAGCAGACTGAGCCCGTCAAAGACGAAACGAGTATGGAAGTCGACCACCCAGCCTCCTCATCAAACAAGTCTGACAGCAACCCTCTCGCCACCATTCCCCTAGCGCTATCGGCCGCCCGCTCAGCGGCTCTGGCTTCGCATGAAGAACGCGCCACCACGCGCCTCGTATCCGCCGCCACGAACATCCAGCTCCAGAAACTGGAGCTCAAGCTACAGCAGTTTACTGAGCTAGAGAACCTGCTGTCCGCTGAGCGCCGTGACTTGGAGCGGAGGAGGCAGCAACTTTTCCTTGATAGGTTGGCATTCCAGAAGCGGATGCGGAGTGTAGAGGATAGCTTTGCGAGGGCAATGAACTTGAGTATGCAGGGCAATTTGCAGGAGGGAATGAGGGTCGTCAAGGAAGTGGTTGGTGGAGGATTTGGGCAGAAGTATGAGGTCAAGAAACGAGGTAGTGTTGCTGGTGGGGCGGATGAGGTTCGGCCGGTGGCGGAGGAGGCTTTGGGGTATAAGGCTGTGGAGATATAGGAGATCCCTTGGTGATGGTGTCTTTGGTGCTTCTGGAGTCCTGCGGCCTATCAGATCATGAGATCGTTTCTTTGTATGAGTATACTGCTCTCAGGGACTTTGGGTGGCCGATAACTTATGCTACGGCTTAAATAGTCGCGAAAGCAAGCTTCTTTTCGCTGGTACACTTCAGCGCGCCAACTCCATGCGTTTGGTATTGTGCTGGAACAAGCTAGGGAAGGGAAGGGATCGAGGAGTAGATGAACACGTGATGTGCGGCTAGGATTTCCTGATCTCTATAAAATTCGCTCGAAGGATCATATTGGTCTCTCAGGGCATTTTTTGAAGACAAATGACGTTTCTCTAGTCAGACTACTGTCATGGAATGCTAGATCTGGCGCCTTGAGGGAGTCACATGACTGTTCTAAGCTAGGTTTTGGAAGTCGCCCAACCTCACTCGTGTTAATGACAAGCAACTCGATACCGAGTATGAGTGTCAAGGTTTCCACCTACTGCTTACCGGGTGCTTTTAGCACGTCAATGCCTTATCATGGAACACGCTCGCATGCGTGTGCCAGCGACTGCGCCTTCGCTCGGCATGGTGCTCAGCCCCGTTCCACGAACGAGGCCGAAGAGTAACTCTTGAGAACGCAACGCTTCTCGTCTGTCCTTCTCACATCTCGACTGTTGACTACAATCTCTGCCCGTCATTTATACCTCTACGTCGAACGAGAAGATCTATCATCGGGATAGATTCGAGTATCTTCGATCGTCTGCCGTGGCGGCCGTTCCGAAAATCCATGCCCGCGAACAGACTTTGCAGTGCTGGCCGGAGAGTTGATTTCGAGAACGTGTTCTCGCGTTTTCCTGGAGATGAGTGTGAGATCTTGTGGTATAAGCGTTTTCCCGATATAAGAAGGTTGCTCTGTTTATAGACATGTCCAACATGCGAGCTGTTCGCGCCCGGACTCCATCTCGAAACCGAACGTTACTTAGCCGTGAGATTGGAACGCAGTGGCCCCGCCCCTGACCACGCCCAATATGGACGCTTGGAAAGACATATTTTGAGGAATTCCCATCCTATAACCACAATGGCAGCGAGTGAGAGAGATATGGTTGTCCGAGAAAACGTCAGCATTGAGGCGGACAGGTCCCCTTTTCGCTATGTAGAAGCAAGTTCTTACTTCGCGATGGCGAAGAAGTGGTTGCAGGTCTGCCAGAAAGAGCACTCACAGACATGTCCATCTGGATCATTGCCGGATCTTCTCAGAGACTCTCTTAAGGTCATTGACTGGCTCGAGGAGTCGATAGTGTCGCTTCCAGACAACGCAGTGTACATAGCACTAAGCTATGTTTGGGGACCACAACCGTCGACCGTCAGTCGCCCCAAAGGCTTCCAACATCAAGCATATGAGTCCTCGCGTCTTCCTAGCGATACGCCATTGGTTGTACGAGACTCCAGCAAAGTGACTATCGCACTGGGCCGAAGATACCTTTGGGTCGACAGATACTGTATAGATCAGAGCAACGCAGAAGAGCAAGCGCATCAAATTCGTAACATGAGTCACATTTATCAAGCTGCGGAGGTAACGATTGTAGCTGCAGCCGGCGCCGATGCTGATCATGAGTTGCCTGGTGTCAGCGTATGTCCAAGGGTTCAGGCTCGCCGTGCGTGCCTCCCGAAGTTCAATTTGATATCGCTCCTTCCTCGTGCTGAGGAGGGGATAGAGGATTCAAAATGGGCAACACGCGCATGGACCTATCAGGAGGGTCTCTTGTCTCGACGCCGCCTTTTCTTCACATCCCATGAGATGTGTTTTGAGTGCGCGACTATGCACAGCAGGGAAAGCTGCGTCCTGCATATTGCACGTGGCTTCGGACTCTTCGATTTTATGTATCAGCCTGCCATGTTTCGTCCCTCCATTGACCCGCTCGAGTCCTTTTGGGATAGCGTACAGCAATACAGTTCACGTGCGCTTAGCAATCCCGTCGATTCATTGAATGCTTTTGCTGGGATACTGTCAGCTTTTTCAGCCTCTCCTTCTATTGTGGGTACAAGCCCGGTCTTTAACTTTTGGGGTATTTCATTTTATAAGCCAGATCTCTGCAGGACCAGTACCGAACAAGACACAAGCGCCATGTTTGCAGTGGCATTGACGTGGGAGCACACGTACAAGCAATCGGTCGAGCGACGGGAGGGGTTTCCGAGTTGGTCGTGGTGCGGGTGGCGAGGCGTCGTCGACAAAGGAGACCTTGGCAAGAGAGATTTGGATGCTTCCTCCATGTTGTGCGTGAAAATTTGGTTTGAGCGGACTGCTGACCGTCAACTGTACGGACAGGATGAGATACCGCACGACGAGGTCCATAACATGACCTACATGTTCGAGCCAGCACTAACACTCAATGCTTACATTATTCCTATCGGGTGTTACGCTGACTCAGCGTTGATGGAATGCAATTCTTTTCGAGGGGACAATTCCTATCATGATTACCTGGAGCACGACATACCTGGATCGCAAGATCAGATCTATTACAGTATTGAATCACGACCGCGTGAGATGTCAACGGACACCATCCATCAAAAGGCTTTTTTGGATCAGCTCAAGTCTAAGACATTCTTTGCGTCTGTTTGGCAGTAGTCAACCCATGCGGCATGGAAATAAGATGTCTCCTGGTGGAACGTCGGCCTGGTCGGGGAAACGAATACTCAAGGATCGGTTCGCTGCAGGCAAAATTGAGCTGTTCCTATCATGCTGAACTCGAAACGTGGCGCGCCTTATTACGCGAAAGACGGACGATACGTTTAATTTGAAAGTATTAAATGTTGATCGTGCTGCCTGTATATCAATCCCGATCCCCTAGAAATCTCATTCTGGACAGCGATGCACTTCACAAACCCGATTTGATACTGCAGAATCAAGAGATCATGTTCCGTTCATTCCGCTAATTATACTTGAAAGTCGCTCAAACGCCCCAGAAGAACCTAGTCTCAATGCCATTTCGTGTGTGCCTCTATTGTATCTTTGGGTCAATGGGGTCAACACCATGCATCCCCGACGCAAGCCCATGGAACGCATCATCCGTCCTTCCCATAGCCGGGCTCGACAGGTTTTGCCGACTGCTGGCAGCCCGCCCGACCGACGGCCGTCCATTCATACCGTTCATGCCGTTCATACCGACACCGTCGTGGAGACCTAAATCGACCTTGTCGTGTGAATTGACAAGCCCTGCACTGGTAGTACCATGCTCGAGATCTCCGTTCCCCTGGGCACGCGCCTCGGCGTGAGCCTCAGCGCGAGCCTCGGCACGTTTCTCCGCAGCCTTCTCGGCCGCGTCCTGGTTCGGGTTGACGGTCTCGTACTCGAGGATCTTGATGAACTTGTAGAAACCAGCGGCAACCTGTGGACATGTTAGCGTGAAAACCTCGACGTTGACGTGTTGCGAAAGAGCTGTCTTACGATTGCGCCGAGCAGCGGTCCGACCCAGTAGATCCAGTGATAGTTGTGGAAGCCAACGTTTCCGCCCTCGTTGGTGCCGGAGCCCGCAGAAGCGTTCAAGACTGCAGGACCGAAGCTACGCGCGGGGTTGAGACTACCGCCCGTGAAGTACACTCCCGTGAGCTCCGCGACGAAGAGGGCGAGACCAATGCCGATGGGAGCAATGAAGGTACCCTTGTGCTTTTCAGCGGCAAGCATGAAGATGGTGAAGACGAGCTCAGCGGTGAGCAGCATCTCAATGAAGAGGCCTTGGACGACGGTGGTTCGGCCGCCGAGGGTGGTCTGTACAGTGAGGTCGCCGGGGAACATGCAGGACACGAGCGCGGCGGCGGTAATGCCACCAAGAATTTGCACGAAGAAAAGCAGAGAGCCGCGGAACCAGGGAAGGGCGCCGATGAGGCACATGCCGAACGTGACCTGAGGAAATGTCAGCTTTTGACGTTGACGGAGTAGAGAACGACAGTCGCGTGAACATGATTTTGAGTAGAACCATGTGCTGTAAAAATGTGCAGCTTACCGCTGGGTTGAAAAGTCCACCAGTGATTCTGAAGAAGACCCACGCGTTTACCGCCAATGAGAAACCAAAGCAGAGCGCAATGTAGAGCAATTGCTGTGGATTGCTGCCCGTCTCCGAAACGGACAGTCCAGATGAGCTCGGAATGTTGTTCGCGACTTGGGTACCGGAAAGAGCGAAGAAGAGAAAAAGCACCTGCACGTGATATCAGAACCTTGGTTACAGGCGTGAGTAAACTCGGGGCGCCGTTTTAGGCCGCAAGTCAGGTGAGCGTGGCGCTTACAGTTCCTACGTATTCGCCGGACATCGCAACGAAGTGGTTGCGGATCGAGTCTGGGACGCGCTTTAAGAAAGGGATGCGAAGTTCTGGCTCGGCTTCGCGCTGCTCTGGGTCGGCTGCCGCAGTGAAGGGCAGCGCAAGGCCGACACCCTGATGCGGCTGGTTGATATTCATCGCTCTGAAGATTTCGAATACCATTGTCAGAATTGTACGATCGTTTTATAGGGGAGAAATCGTGTTGTTAGGAAAGAGGGTAATTACCAGGTGTCAGAAGTTTTTGCCTGCTGTTTGTTGTTGTCCGTTTGCGTTTGCAGCAAGGTGTTGATGGTGCTGCCTTCCGCTTTGAGGCGGACGTAAAGAAGGCACGTCACAAGCCTGTGTTATTATCAAAAGAAATCCCTGGTAAAGCAAGCGACAAGAAGAAGAATAAGAACAAGAAAGGTCAATGTGATAGATCCGAGTGTCGCTTCCGAGTTTACGAATGAAGCTCAAGATCCTGCTGGGCGGCGTGAAATTCTGGCTGACGGAGTTCTTAAACTATGGACGTTCACGCCTGAAAACGGTCATTGATTATAATCTAGTCACTCAACATAGTGCAGTTCGCCAGGTGGCGTAAACGCTAGCCATCATTCGCATTAATATTGAGACAGCTAGAGATAGGACGGGACTCGTGGCAAAGGCTCGTCCCTATTGTTTCAACGATCGAATCGACGGTGCGATCTCCTGATCGAATGAGATCGGAGATATCTGATCGCTCCTCTGCGCCTGTCCCCAAGGAGTTACGGCCAGCTAAAAGCTCGGTAAACCTTTCTACCTTTGTTCCCCCCAATGGCACTCTTTACGATGGGGTAATCTTCCACCTATGAGTATTGAATACTCCGGCATACCGTCATATGGATCGACCTAGGATACAAGATACGGAACGAGGCCTTCAAAACGTGGGAATGTCAAAAAGTCAGCTCGCCCTTGGTTGCTTACTACAACCACGCCGGCGCTGTATGGCAATGTCATTGTTCGTTTCGATGACGACATCCGCGGACCCCTTCAGCGCATGTCTGGAGCTTGCCGCTCACGCAGAACTCAAAAAAACTTTCAGTTCTCAAATCTGCATGTTCTCGGTCGTCGCAGCCGTGATGGTGATGATGTATGCAATGGTACTTCCGTGCCTGGTGTGCGTTAGTGGCCGTTTTTGGCCCACTATTCAACCACTGTGTCGAGCATAGGTACCGTCTGACGTCTTTTCCCGGTGGCAACGGAGGGTGTCAGTGTTTTTCGCGCATGCGTAGCTGAGCGGCGCTTACGATTTGCGCTGAGCTTAAACGTGATGATTTTATCGTTGCACTTGATTTTACACATGTGGTAGCACCCATTGAACTTTTGGTTGGGAAGATATTTGGAGTGCAGTCAGGACATGTAGCTGAGTCAGCCTCCGTTATCAGAGAGCGTAGTATCAAATACTCACTTCCTCCGCGTCAAACTATCTATTGATCCCTCCCCCACAATTTGTCCAGGCGTGATTTTTCGGCCTGGCCCCTTCTAGCAACCGTGTTGTAATAGTGCCTGCATCTGTTCAAATGATCGAACCACTACTCCCACACGGCCTCTCGGTACAAGCCTGTTCTTGCAAGAAACTCTTGAGTCTGATCATGGCCTCTATCGGCCCCCTCTTCTCCCCACGATCGTTCGCTGGTGGTGCCTGCTATATTAGTTTCCGCCTTCATGGATTACAAATAGGAGGAAAAGACCTACATGGAAGTCAAATTTGTGATGGCCCCCGGTTCCCCCAGGAATGATCGCCTCGCCGCCAGGGTTCCGGCCGATGGGTACGCTTAAGACACTCGGGAGCACGTAGCCGTCTGCGAGCTTGGGGAAGTCCTCCGGTTTCCAATTGGTTTTATAGCATCCATCTCTCATTCTTCTCTCTAGCCGAACTTTTCAAATCCCCATAGTGAAGAGTAAACGACGTCCTATGGCGAGCAATCAGTTGCTATGATCCGCACGTAATAGAAAGACCTGGGCGTACTTGCATGGACAGAACAGGGTCCCTCGCTGGGTCGAGGGGTTCGCAAGGTTACCGGAACCCCTAAACGGAAGGACATCGTGCTTCTTCAGATTGGAGACACTAGACTGGAGACACTGGACGACCTGAGAATGGGGATTCAGCACCAGATTTGACATGAATTTTACTGGTACGTCCAGTAGGCATGGCCTGTCCTCTCAGGTAGGCAAACTTTGACTCTGTGGGCCCCTTGGATCACCATTACAATCGTCCCTATCAGTGTCAAGGATACATGCACGCCGTCGCAGCGACTCGAAGTAGTTGACCGCCGTCCCTAGGTCTTTCTTACAAGAAGAATCATCAGGTTTAGGTACATCACACGGAATTGGCACAGAACAAGCACTGCATTTTTACCAATCGATTTTCTTTCATGATGCGCTCTCCCTACATAAACCTATCAGTGCAATTGATATGTCCCAACCGAGCTTGTTCTTCCCCGCTTTAAGACGTGTCAGGCCGAAACTTGTTATCCCTGTACCGATATGACGTGAGTGAGCGGCGAACATCGCGACGAACTCTATCGTGTATTGTGCAGGGTTGATCCTTATAGGCGTAAGTCTGAAAGCATGGCATTTTGGAGGCTTTTTGCTCACGGCTTGTCGTTTAGATCGGGCTCTACGGAAGATTCCATGCCACAGGCGCTCAGGGGTACCTTTGCCATCGCAACAAGCCAATCCGCGCCCTTGGTCCCCTTGCCGGAAGTCTGTCTGAAAGCGAGCGAAGGCCTTACGCGCCAAATACGGTATCCTTAAGATGACTCCGTATCTTCGCAACTCCTTGCGCTGCACCCTTTCCTACTGAGCCTCCGGCAGTATCAAGTACTGTGCTCAAAGCGTTCGCAAAGGCGACACTTGCGAGGCCGGAAGACAGTCCTGGAGCACCGAGAAAGCTGGTGGCAACGGTGACCAGGACATCGAGTATGTGCAACCCAAGGCTAGGTCTTTGATCTGGGTAATCGCTCGATCATAAGCCCAGGATGGTAGCCCGACGAACCGATTGCAGTTCGCTAGAGACTCGAGCGCATAGTACACTCTGATCCGGTCGCTGTCAGGAACATCATTACGTGTGAATTTGCAACTGACAAGTTACACGCATGGGTAAGTGATACGCTTTTCAACCCGGTTTTAAGGATCAATTTCTTACGCTGCATTTATTATGAGTATCGCAATCGCTCATGGATTCTGCCATATTCGGAACGAGTTCATCAAAAGAGTGCTTTTGAAAGTTGGTTTCTCCGGGTGCGACGAACTTTATTTTCTGCGCTCTCATCCATTGGGTGACGTTGTGTTGGATCTATTGATCTGACGAGGAGGAGCATGCCAAGGAGTCAACCTGAATATGTGGAGACGGACTCATTGAATCGCCGTAGGCCTTCGAATCGAGTTTGGTTCCGTACAGCTTTCCAAGAATATAAGCTTGTGGCTTCAGACTGTTATGCGCTACATTTAGGCGGAGTGAGTTTCGCTTTGGGAGACTGACGACTATCTATTCGTCAAACCTGCGCTAATGCAGCCTGCTTATGGGGAGGAAAAACCGCCTGGCTGGAAATCAAGATCGAAGAAACATTACCACTCTATGGAGGTATCGTTGAACCACAATCAGCTCCGCTGCGTCCGACCTTCCGTGAGAGGAGAACAAGGAAAGTTTAGTTCCAGATATCTATCTAATGAAGCAGGCAGTGCCCATGCTTATTCTTAGAGCGAGAAATCCAGTGGCTTTATACGTGACCCATGACCTCCACCCAGTATGGACTTTTTCCAACCACCCTTAAAGCCTGACAATCCACTGGTATACCACCGGATCCCCTTCCCAGCAGCATCCGTCAAAGTCTCGCTACTATGCCTTGGCGGCATCAGCATCGGTGGCTCCTGGAGCGAACTCTTCGGCAAGAACGAGGAGCCAGACACTTTACTTGACATCTATTTGGCTTTGGGCGGTAACTTCATTGATACGTCCAACACGTACAATAGCGAGGAGTCTGAGCGGCTTTTAGGCGAGTGAATGGAGAAGTGGGGGAACAGAGACCAGATGGTCGTGGCGATCAAGTATACGGCTGAGTATAAGGCGTATCAGAGCAAGGAATTGCCGATGCAGAGCAATTATACAGGGAATTCGGCAAAGAGCATACATGTCTCTGTGAGGGACAATTTGGCGAAGTTGTAAACGGCTTACATTGACATCCTATATGTGCATTGGTAAGGATTCGGACCGTACCAGTTGACCTGACTACTGATGATTGCAGGTGGGATTACGCCACACCTGTAGAAGAAGCCATGAGACATCTTCACGCCTACGTGATGGCAAGGCAAGTACTGTATCTTGGTGTCTTTGATACTTCTGCTTGGGTGGTCGTCAAAGCGAACGAATGTGTGTTGTCTTCCTATCCGCACCGCCATCACTGGTTTCATGCTAACGGGACGGGGCAGTCGCTCGACAACACAGACTCACACCATTTTCCGTGTATCAAGGTAAATGGAACGCAGCGTATAGGGACATGGAAGCCGAAGTCATCCCAATGTGCGAAGACCAGGGCGTGGCGATCGTGTCGTGGGCTTCTCTTGGAGGCGGACCACTGCAAACAGCGAAGCAAAGTGAGGACAAGAAGAACGACCCAGACGCCCACAAAGGGTACGGTCTCAGCGAGACGGATGTCAAAGTGTCCGAGGCACTAGAGCGAATCGCAGATGCGAAGAAGACTACTATCCAGGCTGTCGTAAGTTCCGGATAGGTACAGCAAATCTTTGCTCGGTACGTTCCAGCTGATTTGCCTCTCTCTAGGCCCTTGCCTACCTATCCCACCAATCTACCTACGTCTTCCCCATCGTCGGCATTCAAAGCGTGTCGCACGTCAAAGCTATGCCCGAAGCCTTTATTATTGAGCTTTCGAAAGAGGACCTCGAAGACATACAAGATGCTTCTGATTTTCAGCCGCATTTACCTCAGAGCTTTCTGTACCAGTGGACGGGAGAAGAGAAGTATCATACGCGACTGACATCGGCCGATGTAGCGCAATACCAGATGACGGCTTGGATTCAAGCCCCACCAAAGCAGGCGGTAAGTGAAATGAAATAAAAGTGCTGGATGGAGGTGCATGTGTGCTAGTTTGGAGGCAGCCGTATAAGCCTTGGAAAGGACAGCAGTAAGAATCGGAAGAGTAGTAGTGCGCTTGTGGGAAGGCTACAAGATCATGGTCGGAGAATTGCTGGGGGGCTCGGTTTACTAAGTGGCTTCGGGCGCGTTGAGGGAAGAGGAGGATAGAATTCAGATACTAAAGATAACATTTTTTACTACGTAGAGAGTCGTGCCGTAATTTAACATAAGATTGTTATATGAAAGCACTGACCTTGATAAGGCAGATCACGCTTGGCTTCGCTAATCTCTGGCTGTCGCGTCGCGCTCACACGTGACGTCATGACTTTCACCGCGTTCCTGCATTAGCATGATCAATTCAGTCCCTCATCCGGTTCAATTACCTGACCTTAGGTAGCACACCTTGCAATTGCACCATTCCCCTTGCACTTATCGCATTGCGACCTAGGAACTATCTGTTTAAACCACAATTCTTCGAAGGCGTGCGCAAACGCGTCGCTCCTAAAGTGTCGCCACCTTTGCGTGCTTGCTGCGCGTTCGCTGTCCCGTCGACTAGAGATCCGTCTCACAATTGCTGCCACCATGGTTATCGCTTCGTCAGTAGCCTCAGAGGTTGAAAGTCCGAACAAGAGCACACCTGCTTCGTCACCACCTCTCGCCGACAGCCCCGAGAGCAGCGATGGCTTACCCGATTCAATGCAAAAGGAGGAGCAAGACATGCGCAACAATCGAGAGAAGGCAGATGCTAAGCGTGAGAAAGAGATGGCCGCAAAGAGACAGAAGGATCTGGAGGGCGGATCCGCGAAATTGGATGAGAAGTTCAATCAGCTGCAATACTTGATTAAGCAGAGTCAGTTGTGGTCAAACATTATGCTCGAGAAGATGACGAAGGCTGAAGAAGAGGAGGCCAAGCAAGGAGAAAAGGGACGGCAGAGGGAAGCTCAAGCGGAGAAGGCAGCAGAAGAGACACAACGAAGAGCCACTCAAGGCACTGCGGGGACTGAGCAGAAAGCACTGCCAGTGAGAGGTCGCGGCCGGCCGAAGAAGGATGCAGCGTCCGACAGCAAGATTACTGCACGTTTCAAGGAGGAAAAATCTGAAGAGGAGATACAGCACAAAGCTGAGGAGGACGAAGACGGGGCAAAAACGAGTGATGTCGGATTCCAGGATGTCAAATCCGCCTTGCAACCGGCACTCGTCACTGGTGGTGTTATGCGCAAGTACCAGCTGGAAGG
>JAWDJW010000087.1:0-11352 GCA_033119265.1 Coniosporium uncinatum
ACGGCAATTTCTCGTTCATGAGGGTCTACGAAGCGGGACATGAGGTTCCGTATTATCAGCCTCTGGCGTCGTTGGCCTTCTTCAACCGCACTATCAACCACTTCAATTTGGCGGATGGGACGATGCCGTTGACGGCGAATCTGACGACAAGTGGAAGCCCGAATGCGACGCATACGGAGAGCTTCGTGCCGTTACCGCCGAGCAGTATGAGTACGATGGCGAGTAGCACGAGTACAGCGGCGGTGTCGAGCGCTATTCCTCACCCATGGTAAAGTAGTGGATGCAACTAGGGACGAGGATGTGAAATGAACGACTGCTCTACGCAAGTATCTTTATGAAGACATGATATAAGTGCATGTCAATGGACCGCCTGTTTCACCGTGGGCCTGTATGAAGCCTTAGACACTGTACTTTATGGACATGTGTTTTACCATTCCGGTCACGTGCTGTTGTAATAAAAACCCAGCACGACCGGTAACCCTTTGCTTGGAACCATGACAACCTCCTGCTCGTTATGCTCCATGCTGCTACGCCGTGATGCGATGTCGATACTTTGTCATCTCACTTGGCCAATGTGCGAATGTCTTTCTCCCTAAGACTCACGTGACTGAATTGAACCTCCGCTTTCCCGCCCTGCCATCTCATCCTTCCTTCCAACGTTCAACTCCAACGCCTCCAATCCTTCCTCAATAGATGTTGCCTTTGCTGCTGCCTAGTTTGCACTTGTCAAGCGACAGCCGGACTACTCTCGTATCGCCTTTGAAGGATCTAACCTTTTGTATTTCATTCCACCGCATTCTATCCCATCGTATTTCAATTCCACCCAACGTCATCTGCACTGTAGTCCGCCGAGTCAAGGTTTCTTGCATCATCTTTCCCTTGATCGGATTTCATTGTCTTGCCTTTCATCTTGTCACAGTCATGAACTACATCTCCTGTTTCTTCGATGCTACCTCGCGGTGTAGGCCATCGCCATCTCCCATGTTCAAGCTAGCTTCTACCTATCGTTCTGCATCCGACATTCCTCGAAGAAGAATTTGCGTGGCCAGACCTGGCTTATTGGATCGGCACGCTTTGGCGGATAGAACGGTGCCATCTCCCGCGGTCCGGTCCTCCTACTTCAGAAGATATGCCCGGAAACGTTGCTCGAACAGAAGTCGTGGTGTTCAGGATCCATCCCTGATCGTATATACCGGGCCATCTCGCATTCAGGCTCTACTATTCCGTTCCAACAATCGCGTTTGATTGTGTTGAAGTGGCGTTTTCCCTTTGGTGAGCGTATCCCATTATGGCTCTCGGGCGGTTGGCCTCACCTTGGTCTGAGGCAACCTGCGAGATGCGCAACGTGGACGCAGATCGCAGAGTTCCTTGAGCAGAGATTACGAGCTCTCATTCATTGGACAGGGTTCCGACTGGTGGATTGCGAGGCTTTGATGGCCCGGCTCAGCGGCCATTCGACGGACGAAGGATTCTGACAACGAGTCTAAGGCACATGCATTTTAATGCCAAATTGGACCTTCGCAGCTTCCGCATACATTCTCATCTGTCCAGACCTAGCTTCGTCGTCTATTGAGTGCATCCCAGAACATGTACAACCTTGTGCTATCTCCTCTGGAAGACCCTCATGAGTTCTGGAGGAGGCTTGCGTCGGCTCGATGCAGGATAAGAACCTATGGCACCAAACAAGAGCCACAAGCTTTGCTCAGTCAGACAAAGACATATCCTCTTGTCTCCTTTACAGCGCATCTTATTTGAGACCTCATCTTCTGGTGAAGCTGGCTGGTTAGTCCGGCTCCGATATTCCAACTTCCTATTTCTCTTTATATCCCTATCTGTCTGGCCTACTGACTATAGACCCGAAAAAAGATATTCTAGTTGCCGAAACTCATGGATCACGTGACCGGCTTGCCGATGTTTCCATCACCTATGTATACCCAATATCACGACGGCGGACAGCGGAAGCAGCCGCAGCTCAGAAGTCAACAACACCTGCCGCCATCTTGGCGCCATGGCCCGTGCTCAAGCTCAAGCTCCCTTTTGATACTACAACTCCATCCACTTCGGGCAATTTTTTCTGCATCAACGCACCGCGCTGACGAGTGACCACCAACCGTACACACTTGGCAGGTTACAGTGCTCTATCATTTCAAAATCACATCCTATCTGTACTTCATTCTCCCTCACTCAAAGGCCCTAGATCCAGATGCAGTGGCTCCAGGCGCATCTTCTCGCGAGCGTACAGCTCCTCCTACGAGTCGTCACCTTTGGAGCGTACAACCCCGATCTTAGCTCTCTCGCGACACGTCCTAATGCGGGCACTCTCTGTAAACTTACTGGCTTCGCATGCCCCCCACACATCAAGATGCCAGCACCCCAGGACGATATCACCCTCGTCGACGCGACCAACACCGCATATATATCTCCATGGGAAGAAATCAACAAGATCACTGTCACACAGACACCCTCTCCACCTTCGCCATCATGCATCGACTCCACCTGCACCGATGTCGCACCTCACATTCACTCCTCTGAGAACTCGACCTACTCCTATTCCGCCTTCCTACCTTTGATCGAGCGCTTCCGCCAGTTCACGGAGTGGCTCTCCGTCGCATACTTCTCCAACTGCAAGCATGTCAACAACTCTATGCCCGCCATCGATACAAGGCGACGCGCGCGGCGTGATGCGGCCTGGATGTTCTGGCGTCCCGCGTTGGGGCCGCTTGGAAAATGCGTCCTTCCGACAATCACACTACAGATACTCGCGATATGCTGCCCAGCTACAATCGACGTTGACCGTGCTTCTCAGCCTTGGATGGGCATACTCGGGACACTGCTAGCTCTCCTCGGCATCACCACGCTTTGCTTCGAGCGCGATGTGATGTCGGAAGTGTTGTTGCTGCTCGCTCCGTATCTGCTGTATCTTGCCTTCTGCCTTGCGCTCGGTGTTTGGGCCTGGTACCAACAAGTTCTACGAGCACCACGACCGACTGTTGTGTGGAATTTCAGGACCCTTACAATTCCACGAAAAATTCTACTCGCCATCGAATATCCGAAACGCCTCCTCATAACGTACCCCTTGCAGGAGATGGTGCTTGCTCGAGGCGTAGGTCATATGACTCCACGATGGACATCACAGTTCGATGGCACTGTTACCGTTCCGTATGCGAGTTTGTTGCTCGGCTACCTCACGCCGGCTGTCGAACCAACGTCGCTCAACACCGGTATAGCAGAACACAGCTCCGCAGCGCCCTCTTTGACCACAGAGCTACCGCAAGCTCTTTCGCAGATTGAGGTAGACACCGCATCGGAGCAAGTTCCTCGTGACCGCGCCCTCCATCGTCGCATCCGGGCTGCCAACGAAGTCAAAGCCGAGAAGCAAGCCATGGCTGATAAGCGGCAACGCCGTGCGGACACAATCTCGCGGTTTGCTGTTGAAGTGGGCTGCTCGGAGTTTGACGCGAGGAAGTGCTTGGCGGATTACCGGTGGGATTACGGAGCAGCGCTTGCATGGTGCACCAAGCTTGAGGAGAAGAAGATGAAGTGGGGGAAAGAGCAGGGCAGATAGAACGCATCACGTTGGATGGAGAAACCGACGTCCAGCACTACGGAAGCTTCGCCTGCTAGTACCTCGGAAGAGCGTGCGGAGACAACACCTCAAAAACCCCAGCATTGGGGGTCAAGCGATGTTCCTCTACCGACACCTCCTCCTGCGCCGTCCCCATACTCATCACCGCTTGCTCTGGCCACTCGCCCCGCAACACCGCCCACGCCGGCCTCGTCTCCATCGGCCCCGTCCCCAGCAATTCGTCCTGCAATTCCCCCGCTGCCGTTCATCGCACCAGCTGCTGATGTACCTCCACCTGTCCCCTCAACCACTGCTCCGCACGCACCAGTCGCCGAGATTGAGGACGTAATACCAGCCGTTGGCAGCGTGTCTGCTTTCACACCTCCCTTGGTTCCCAATGCTGCGACTGCGTCCCCGATCTGCATTGTCTCTTCTTCTCCTCCTCTCCTTCCAGAGCCTCAGAACACATCTCCGGCTATTTGCCAGCCTGACTGTGATGTTGCGGCATCCTCAGGAGAGGATCTTCTGAGTAAGAACAGCGCGGCCGACGTCTTGGACAGTACGGCTCAGCGCGCGGCTCCACTGTTGACTTCAAAGTTCACAAAGCCACTAGAACTTGACTTTGTCGCTGCTACACAGCCATCACCATCGGGCAATACCTGCTCCTCTGCATCCTTCGGCCAATCTGCGCGCGTGCGGCTATCCGACTTGATCTTCACAAAGCCGCCGACGCCCTCACATCAACCGGCAATATTTACACCCATTCAAACTGTGGTGCACGGCGGGGTCGATGAGGTGTCTAAAACTTTGCCTCCGGTACCATCACACTCCATCAGTCACGGCGTAGAGCCTCAAGGATTGCCAAATGTGGCAGACACAAGCGCAGATCCGGAAGCATTCATGAACGATCTGCCAGCAAGGTCGGAGGACTTTCGTGAGGAGACTATGGCCCTTTCTGCTTCGACGAGGGAAGACGTCATTATGGAAGACGGCACGGAGACTGCGCCTGAACAGGTGGACATTGAGATGCCAGATGGGCCCGCCACTACGTCGCTCGCCAACGTAGTACCTTCCCAGCCTACATCGTATGCTGCTGCAGCTTCCTTTGCAGAACACGTGGACGATATCATGGAGGAGGTAGCTCTAACGAGGTCTCCAAGCAGCCAGAGTCACGCTTTTATAAGCACTGGTCCGTCAGCACCGCTAGAGATGGAAGTAGACAGTCAGCCTCTTTCAGCCCCAGCGCAATCTAGCGTGGCTGCTCAGCCCTCGATGCCTGCTCCGCCTACCGTTCCGGGTTATTCCACTCTGCGACCGCAGGCCGCACGTCCATCAGCACCTGCCACCGCCACACAGGCGTCCTTTGCTCCTCCGTTTGGCCAGCCTTTTGGTCCTGTTCAGCCTACATCTTCCGCTCAGCCCGTTTCGGTACCGCACGTCGCACATCCACTTCGACGCGCTGTTCCGGTCCATCCTTCATCGACACCACAGCCGGCACATTCATTCCCATATGGCACCCTGGCTCCCGTCTCTTCGGCACGACAGCCCACTCCACTGCAGCCTGCTCTCCGTGCACCTCATCCCCTTGCTTCTCTGCCAGTGGTGCAGTCTCAGCCCGTAAATTCGGTTCCGACTGCTGCTTCGAGCGTTCTTTCCAAGCACAAGGCCAATCACGATCTTGAAGAGGCTCCCAGATTGAATCGCGCAAGGACCGGCGCCGCAAAGCATGACCTCCCCGCCCAGTCAACCCTACACAATGAGACAAAAGTCGAAACCTGGGCCAAGCAGTTTTTCAGATCCGATAAAGAGGTTGATTCAAACCTTATGAAGTATGTTATGAACCGGCTCAAAGCCAAGTCCGGCTCTCTCGACGAGCGACAAGTACATCGAATCTGTGACGATGATGGCCACGAATACCGCAGGCGGCGCAAGGCTGCCCTTGAGTTTGTCGACGATGACGATCTCGACGTTGAGTGGCCTGAGGGTGATGGTGCTAAAGAGCGGGCCAAGTCTGGCTTCAAAAGCTATCTCCTCGACAACATCATGCTGTCAAGCCTTCGAGGACCCGCTTTGATGCCGTTGGGTAAAGAGATGAAGGAGCAATGCAGGACCGTTGCCCGCTTGTACATGGGCCAAACGGAAGAAACGCGGATCTCCTCCAAGTACGCTGTTAGAAATTTACAGCGCCGGATTCGGGAATGCTTCGCAGAGATCGCCGAGACGCAAGAGCAGGATATTTGGGGAAAGACGTCAATGATCAATTGGGCGCTGCTTGGCCTGAGCAAGACGAACCAACCTGGCCATACTGCTGCGTCGCTCAAGAAATGGTGTCTACAACAAGAAAAGAACTATTCTCGCGTCTCAAATGGACTAGACCTACTTCCTGAGGAGCCAGCCCCTGAAAGTACATCCGCTGAGGATCAGGAACTTGATACGGAGATGCCAGAAGCCGGCGCCGCACTTGCTGAGGGCTCTCCTGATCACCCTGATCCCGTAAACGTCTCCAGCTCTTTGCAGACTGTTGCAACAAGCGCGGCAGGGAGCTCTTCCCGGAATATGATGCCGACGGTTGTAGGCGCCTCAGCACTATCGCGTGCTCCACCGCACCTAAACTTTACTACACCGTCTACCGTCGTGGCCCAGCCCTCGACTTCTGTCCAGCCTGCCTTTCCTGTACAGTTCGTTCCCGCTACACAGCCCGCGGCTCCGTCTTCCCGCGGCTCCCTGGTTCGCTTTCCACCCGTGACGCCTTCATCTCCAGCTATAGCACCTTCGCTACCGGTCGCGCAGAGATCAACAGCCGCAGTCGCTGGAAAACAAAAGCGCAAGGCTGAGGACAACGGTGCTGGTGCCTCTGACTCTCGGGTTTCTAAGGTCTCCAAATTGACGGCGGCCGGTTTCGTGCTTCCACCAGTGGCCTCAGACCCCCTCACGCTGCTTTCGAGCGAAGCTGAAAGCTATCTACGCGAGCGTGACCAGCACCACGATGGGCTTCTGTGGCGGTTCATCCACCATCATGTGCGAGCAAATGCGGCGCAGATGGTTCCCAACAGCGGTGACGTAGCTCGACTGTGCGAGAATAGAGTCCCCGAATACCTTTCGGTCCGCAATCCCCTCGCCGAAGTCATCAAGAGCATGGTTGGCTCTGACGTGTTCAAGTCCAGACGCATGGCTGGAGCACAAGGCTGGCTGTTCGCTCAGGTCATCACCGAGGACAACGAGATGGCGACTGATTTCCGCAAGGATCTGAAGGTCTGGTGCCGCGAGCAGCTACAGATCTACGCGCGAGAGATGAAGAAGGCGAGGGAGCTCCGCGCGCAGGCGGTGTGGGCCCATTTCATGGGGAAGGCCAACGTGGAGAGCTTGTGGGAGCCTGTTGCCATGGTTAGTGACATTGTGAAGGAGCTTACGGCTACGTACTGCCCTGCTAGCGACGATCCAGCGGTTATCGCCGCTTGGTGCGACGCGAAGGAGGACGCATGGTTTCGTGTCCACCGTCCCGCCGACGTCAATGTGCAAGACGCGGATGCCATGAGCTGAAGCTGTCACAACTATCAGCAGGTATATCGGAATGTGTGAGCCCGTTTGCGTTTCCAGCTCTTTCGCCGCAGCTTTCGGCCTCAAGTACAATCACACACGCATCAACTTGTTGAATCCTTGCTGTAAGTTCCAAGGATGACTCACTGCGATACCGTTCGTATACTGACATGCTGTCTAGGTTCATTGATTTTAAAGCGTGTGGGCTTGTAGTTGGTTGGATCAATTAGCTTGCTGCATTTTCAGGTGTCATATACCCAGGGTTGGTTTTGATCTAGCGTTCGTTTTTGGAGTGTTTTCATGCGTATGGACTCAGGCTTTTTACCCGTCCAGTCACAGCCGTCCCTTTACTTGGTTTTGAACATTCATGGCTACTTGAACTCTAGTGAGGGCGAGACTGGGTTCCAGTCTGGTCGCGGGGCTCAGCGGATGTCGTAGAGGAGTGGTAGCATGCGGCTGCTGTAGGCCATCTTGTTCGCTGTAACGGCGTTGATAGTAAGATGTAACTGCTTCAATATATTATCGGAGGGCTTTTGAGAGATTGTAGATGTATTTCGGCTTCTGTGAGCGCTCCATTCGATTTCACCCTTTCTGCGACCTCTGGCGTTGCAAAGCACGTGATCGATCAGCCAGACACCGGCCCGTACTTATTCCGTATATTGCTCTTTGCGACTATTGACTGAGAAAGACTCTCATGCACTCACCTGCTCAGACTCTCATCTTTGTGGCTGCAATCTGAAATATCCACAGACGGAGACCGCACTCCATAATGGCAAACCATATCACCTACGTCGTGGGAAGAAAGCGTCCGCGCCCTGATCCGGTCATGGATCTGCCCTCTACGAAGCGTTCTCGTCTACATGACGGACGGGACAGAGAGACGAACCCTCCGTCTAGCCCGCAACCTCCGAAGACATGCATTCTCGCAAGGAAATCACCGAAAAAGCTGAAGGCTTTTGCCGCAGACTACACCTTTCATATGATTACACGTAAGGAGCCCGTGGATGAACACATTTGGGCACGTATCGACGCAGTATCCAATGGAGCCTTTTCAGCTGTAAGTCTTGGTTGCTGTGTCTTTGTCGGATCCACAAGTTTCTGATATAGCGGGTCGAACAGTTGAACCGTATGATCGACAATCTTCTGGCACCGTCTGACCACATCATGGACGACATCGAACATACAGAGAATGTAGAAGAGGGCGAGTGGCCAGCTTCTCTGGAGGGACTTACCGGTTTTGCAGTGCAATTTGACTGTCTGGAGTATTACATCAACCCTCTTCCTGGCCAAAGCCAGGCACTCTCCACCAACATCCCTGTACACAGGGACTTCACCTGGGGCAGAGGACTCTTTTCGCATCTCCTCATTAGCGTTTACACAGAGCCGGACGTGCAGCGTTCAAGACCGGAAGGCCAGCAGCATTATGCTCACCGCTCACCAAACGACAATTCAGCGACATCGTCGGCCCTGTCAATCGAAGAAGTGCTCTCGTCTTCGTCAGCGAGCCCAGTCATTGCTTCGGAGCCTACACCACCCCCGCCCGCTTCGGTCAACAGCCCGTTGCTTGCGGATGGAGACCGCGCGCTGTTGACCGAAGACGACAGTGGCTATCTATCAGCTTCTGCATCCGACCATGATCTTGAAGGCTATTCCAATAATTTGACGCCATCGTTATCCTCCACCATCCTCTCGAGCGACCTGTTCCTCAGGATCTCAGAAGCAACAGACGATGCGCCGGATGTGCCTCAGCATCATAGTCCGGTGATGGAAACGGCGGAGCCGTTAGAGCCCAGCTCAATTTCGGGCAGTGCTACCGCGAGTGATACATTGGCAGTCCGGCAAAGCGCCGCACAGGACGTCCAGGGCCTGAGCGATGATCAACTGCATGCAGCGTACAGAAGTTTCAGCACTAATGACAGCCCCAAATTCCTCAAGGAGCGTGCTGTGTTGCGCGAGCGTCAGGACGCTCATCGAAGGACCAACCCTACTCAGGAGATCATATCGTGTAGGCGAGGAATTCTCAAGGCTCACTCCAAGGTTGTGAGGAGGAAAGCGGTCTTGTGCGGTGTTACCAAGATGATCCGACCTTCCAAGACCAAGTTTCCCACCTGCTACATTGGCCATATACGAAAGCGGAAAGGTACTCGAAAAGTAGAGCTGGACAATGACGATAGCTCTGAGTTCAGTTTTACGAACATGCAACAATGGAGCGAGACCACCGCTCAGAAGGTCGCAGTCTCCCGCGCTATGCAAGTGGGAAAAGCCCGCGGACCTTTTCCCCACTATCAAAATCACCCGGTCTACGATTTAGACAAACGTAAACAATCCCCTGCGCAGCTCCAGAACGCTGCCGCTGACACCAGGAACGTCCGCAAGTTCCGGTCAAACTTGGCACACTTCGTAGAAGAAGAAGACGCCCGCTTCGAGTCAAAGCCACAGTCACTGTTCACGCACGACGACCATGAATATTACTCACTAGAACTGTTAGTGTTCTGCGTGGAGGATGAAGCGGGGAGAAGGCTTGGACACGACCCAGGCGTACAGGAGGGTGCGAAGATGCGCTGGGTGGAGTACGAGCTCCAGCAGACCCTGGAACAAATACAAAAGAACATGGAATGGCTGATGGTAGATTCGCATACAGAAGCAGAGATGGATGACTACGACTCTGACGTTGAAGGCGCATATGGTGCTGGCTTCGACTCCGACATTGAAGACGAAGGGGATGAGGAACTCTGAGATGGAGCATCGCTCTGAATCCAGTGCAAGCTTTGTTGGTGCGGTTTTGAGTGAACCTTCAAGTCTGCTGATTTGGTTGACGTCAAAGCGCATAGTATACTTTCTGATTTGACTTGGTCTGCGGGTTTTGCTGTTGAGTTTACATTGTTGGTTGATTTCAGGCATATTTGTCTTTTCCTCGTTGGTTCATTATCGGTTTAGATTCTCTATTCCAACTTGTAGCAGCCGTAGCAAATTCGACGAGTACGTAAGCAAGCACGACGTCCCTTCTGCCTAGATCCAGCACAGTGCAACACTCGATGACTTGGGTGCGAAATTGGCGCGCCACCGCTCTTTATTAGTGAGTGATCAAGTTCCGGTTTCAACATGTATGGAGACTCGCCGCATCTTTTGATTTACTTGAACGCAGGGTACTACGACGTTGCATGGCCGGAAGTTTAAGAGGAAA
The DNA here is from genome assembly GCA_033119265.1 of Coniosporium uncinatum. Classification (NCBI taxonomy): domain Eukaryota; kingdom Fungi; phylum Ascomycota; class Dothideomycetes; genus Coniosporium; species Coniosporium uncinatum. Next base: position 10,287 of record JAWDJW010000087.1, read on the forward strand.
TGGCCCTGGATCAGATACTATGCCGAGCCCAGCAATATCTGAGACTCGGGCTTACCTCCACGGGCAGATGAGCATCTACTCAGATATGAATCGCAGCCTCTTTAGAGTCGAACTGCGCCCTTCCTCTCAATACATGAGCTATCTCGCCTTCAACCCTAGTAAGAGTTCATCGAATGTCCACAACACGCTATTTCGTATGATGCAGATGCTGCAGGTATGCTCATTGGTGAATCTGGAACCGTACGTCTTCATGCAGACGTTGATGCGGCAAACTCCACAGATTGTAAGATATCTTCACCGCATGAGCCCGCATCTAAAAGCCGAGCGGCGGTCTCGTTGATTGCCATACGAGCTGCAAATCCTTACCGATATCACCGAATAGAGACTGCGCCATTGCCTCCCCACACTCGTTCACTCATATGCTACGTTCATTAATTACTCGGGAGGTTTGGCAGCTCGAAGGCTGAATGCGAGTTGAGAGATTTGTAGCGAGCTGTCAAACTGTTTTCAACACGAGCTAAGCGTGCAACTGCTCGCCTCGCTGGATAACCGTCCTACTGAACACGAGGACGCGTGTTGGCCCTCAAGTCAGTCACAGCCGAAGTAAACAGTCCATTGTTCCAACACTACCCGAAAACGGCTTTGAGGCAACACTTACAAGCAAATCGCGCCAGTATAAAGATTGTTCGATTCTACCTCTCTCTTTTATACCATAGACACCCTCGAAAGTCGAATTTCGAAAACCAATAGATACTTGGAAAAATCACTCGAGCTACCTGTTCCATCACGGTCAATCTATTGATCAAGTCTCGACTTCCGAATCACATTGATCTTGCTTTCTGCCTCCGAAGCACTTAATCCATCACGACGACCCTCTGTTCGCCGCACCCCGAGCGTCTTCCACAACAGACTAGGAATAGTCCTCCTCAAACTACTCTACTCCAAACACATTCAACTCCTCTCCAGACACACTCAGCTACACACAATATGTTCCAACAAGCTGCTGTCTTCGTCGGCGCTCTGACCGGTGTTGTTGCTGTCAGTCAGGCCTTATCCGCAACTAAGG
>JAWDJW010000088.1:0-11340 GCA_033119265.1 Coniosporium uncinatum
ACATCACCCCTTGCGCCAACGCGAACTGCGAGGATCCGAGGAGGGACATGTATACGTTTACGAGGTTATTTGGGGAGGTGTGTGAGAAGTTTGGCATTGAGGTGCCGGTAGTGGGGGGAATGGCAGTAGTATTGGTTCTGGTGGTGGTGGTGGTGGTGGTGGTGATGGCGGCGGTGGGGGGAGGAATGTTACGTTTGTGCCGACTGGGACGGGTGGGGGCGGGTTGGGGCCCAGTGCGTCTACGGTGCCGTTTACCGGGGGTGTGGGAAGAGAACGAGAGTTGGGGTATGGGGTTGGGATGGGGCTTGTGGGGATGGTCGTGGTGAGGTGGTGTGGGCTTAGCGTGGTGTGAGGTATGTTGTTGGCTTTGGTGATGGAGGAAGGTTGAAGATGTTTCAAACAGCTGGGGCCGAGTATAGAGGTCGTCGAGCGGCGGCGACTGCATGCTCTGATGTGGTTACACAAGGGCAATGTGATTCGTTACTTGTGCACTTCGTGAAGCCCATGTGCAGTCTCAAGCAAAGGCACGTGGAAGAGTAATCCAGAACACGTGATCAGATGATGCTTGGCATGAATCCTGTAATGATATGCCGCACGTTGAAGCATGTTGGAGCACCTTGAAGCGCGTTCAATGACCTGGCTCGCCCATATCGTTTACTCCTTTGATCGTTCCATTGCTCCCATTCCCAGAGCACACGCGATCCATACTATGTCGAGCCAGTGTTTAACATCTCGGATAGAACTACCCTCTCTGGCCTGTTGCACCAGCCTCGTCACCCAAATGACTCCCATCATTTCCCACACGTATTTCCTGTCCTCGCCCTTCCCTCGGTGGTCTGTCCAAACCCACAGCATGCTGCGCAGCATGCAGCGCCCCACTCGCAATCCCACCCGCTCGATCGAAAAAGGACGGTCCACCCATGCCACTCCCGCCGCCAGACTGCCCCAGCGGAGTCGCAAGCCCGTCAGCAGGCGTCATTGGGAAGGCACCGGGGTAATCGTAAGGAGTCGCCATGGGTGTTTCGCGGGGAGTGTCTTCTGTGCGCACATCGACGTCGTTCGGAGAAGATGAGTCCGGGCTGGGGGATCTAGCATGGTCATCTTCCCGAGGGGCTTGTGGAGGTGATGACGGCTCATCTTGGGCTTCCCCATGCCCGTTGTTCTCGAGATTAGGACTGCGACTCTCACCGGATGGTGTTGAAGCCCTTTTGGGCGGTGGATCTGGGCTTGAAGACCTGCTCTGATCAGCATCCTCTATCTGTGAAGCGTCTCGAGAAGATGCTGGCTCGTCGTGAGCTTCGTCACGCTGGTCGTCATCATCATCATCATCGAAGCTTTGGCTGCGCTCGTCAGTAGGTGGTGTAAAAGGCCTCTCAGGCAATCTCTCTGTCCCTGTATTATTATTCTGGACCGCATGCGGCGACTCATGAGCCGCATCTGATGCTTCGTTATCTGACAAGTCTGCAAAGTCCTGGTCGGAAGGAGTCCGCGGAGTATGAGTCAAGTCTGAATCGGTGTCCTCGGCAACAACGCGGTCGTTAGCGTTCTCTCTAGGATCGAGGCTTTTCTGCTGGTGGGCTGGAGATGCAAGAGGCCACTCTCCTGCTTGGTCTTTGCGTTCTTTTAAAATGTCTTCGTTGTGCTCAGCACTATCTTCATGCTCCGGGATACCGTCACGTTCTGAGGTATTGTCATGCTCTGGGGTGTCGTCGTGCTCTAGGGCATCGTCATGCGGCGTGTCTTCTGCGGTTGGACCCAGAGACGGACCAGAACGTGCATCATCTGTCACCTCCGCATCGGCAATTTTTTCTCCTCCGAAATCTGGAGAAGATGGTGTCAAAAGCTTTTCATTCTCTGGTTTTTCGTCGTCAGCCTTGTTTGGCTCGGAAATAGGGGGCACCCAATCGGAATCTGGGCTATCTTCCTTGTGGTCTGAAGATCTCCCAGATGGTTCCACCTGGTCAAAGTCACCAGCAGCCGGATGTTCGTCCGCTGATCTCTGTCTACTGCCGGAAGATGTCGTCCCAGTCTCGTTATGGTCAGATAAATTCGAAGATTCGGGTATGCTACCGACCTGTTGTACTTCAGGTCCATCATCATCACTATCCAAAGCTTTTGATGTGTTTCCCGATGGATGGTCTTCGTTTGCTTCTGCTAAATCAGTATCATCCATTCGTCTATGTGCATTTTCGTCCAGCCGCTGTGGCCCCGGCTGTTGAGCGATTCCATTCTCATTGGCATGGTCACTCTCGCGCTCATCCGGTGTATGAGGAGGGTGATCTGGTGGACGGTGACTGTCTGTGTGACCTATCTGTGCGTCAGAGAAGTCTCCGCGATTTGGATCGTCATGCTGACTCTGCTGAGAATGAGGTTGGGTTGAAGGTTCGTCTTGGTCTGTCATTGTCGGCTCAGGCTTGGCCCTATCATCTGTCGCAGAACCCGAAGCCTCTTCGCGATCGTTCGGGTCTCGCACTGCTTCCCCGTCCCCAGAAGCATTCCAGTCTTGATTCTGCGAAGAAGGCGCTGTCTCGGTACCTTGGGTAGCAGGTGGCAAACCAGCTCTTGTCGCCAAATCATCTTGACCGGCGTCCGCCCTGGAGTCTCTAAGAGAGTCAATCCTATGCTCTTGGGCTGGCGGTCCAGGGGAGACCTGTCCGCTTTGACCAGGTACATTGTCACTTGAATGTATGTCATCTTCAACCAGCCACTGGCTTGGGGTGATATCGGGAGCGAGCCCACCGGGTACAGAGTGTTCCTGGTCAGGAGACGTTTCAACGGACACAGGTGCCAGCGACGTATCACGATCTGATGTGTATTGCTGTGAGGCTTTGTCTACAGCAGTCTGACGTTCTTCCTCAGAATCCTTATTGTTTGCCGGACCTTCAGGCTTGGCTAATGGAACAGGAGGGATATCGGACTTGGGAGCAAGTTTGTAGTCATCTCCTTCGTTGGTATTCATAAGTACTTGTCTGGTATGGTCGGACTTGGGTCCGCTCGAGGTCGGCCACTCGTCGGGAGCATCCTTTCCCATAGACATTAGTGCTTCGTCTGAAGACTGCTGCAGCTCCTGATTGGATAGACCTCCACGGTCAGGTGCTCTGGTCTCTTCTTCTGCTTCTGGCTGGGGTACTCCATCCTCCGCCACATGAACGGGCTCTGCCTCGCTCCTTGCGGAGGCCTCAGGTTCATAATCTTTGTCCGTGTCTGCAGCCACATGCGGAGGGGTGCCTACTAGGGTTTGGTCTTCCTTGGCGGCCGTACGCTGCTCTTTGCGTTCACCGCTATCCTCAGAACCCGGTGCTTCTTTTTCAGCGGGCTCATGCGGAGGTATGTTCAGGTCCTCGGGAACGCTGTGCTGTGCACTTACGTCAAATTCTGCAGCCTTGGAGCCGTTATCTTCCGTGGAATCTTTCTTTGGTTCAGCAGCCTTGTCCGTTACTTCGTTCCTGTTCGCTTCGATGGGGTTATTGCCGTCTTGGGGCTCAGTATTCGGATCTTTATGAGGGCTGTTTTCCACCTCGCTAGAGTTTTCAGACTCAGGGGATGCCGCTCCGGCATCTGCCGAATGAGGGTGGGCTTCTGTGTCTGGGTCCTCACCAGAGGGACCTTCTACGCTTTTCGTTGGTTTTGGAGAACCACCCCCATGCTCCGTTGGACTCGGGCTTGGTGATGCTGGGTCAGCGCGTTGGTGACCATCTTCACGTGGTGGAGTCCGATGCTCGGGCGTAGCCGATTCTTCCAGAGAGGACAACGATGACCGATCATCTTCTGGTGCTTCCACTGGCGTCGGAGGATCAACCTGAGACTTCTTCACGTGTGGCGACGCTGATACTTCTTCTGAAGTGTCCCCACGCTCATCAGTGGCTGACGACGTGGGACTGCTTTCTGAGCGCGGTCCAGGCAGTTCCTCGATGCTCTGCTTTGGCTGCTCTTTTTGATCATTATAGTGAGGCGGCTCAATAGAGGACACCTCTCCGTTCTCATTGAGCGCGACAGACCCCGACGATGACTCTGGCTCAGTGTTAGAATCTTTGCTCGACACAGGATCAGTCTCTTGTCCAGAAGCGGTTGACTGCTCAGGCGTTTCCACGTCACGTCCAACGGGCTTATCTTGTGACGGTGTTTGGGGCATGTTCTCCGAAAGAGCATCTTCTTTTTCCGTAGCTTCCTGACTACCCTGGCGCGGGGCAGCTTCCTCTCGTGAGGGAGCGTGTTCCTCTCGAATACCGCTGTCTTGATCCTCGTCTTGTCCTGGATATCTCGTGTCATTCACGTTACCGTCCGATCTTAACGCATCATTCGGCAAGCCTTGCATACTTTCTTCAATCGGCGTTGCATTATTCTGGCCTTCATCACTAGGAGCAGCCTCTTGATTTTGACTTTGCACATGATCTTCCAGATCATCCTTGTGACCCTGAACGACGTCATGAACGGGCTCGTGCTTGAGAAGCATTGGAGATGAACGCGCAGAATATTTGGCAGGCGTTTTCTCCTCCTTTTCATGCTGTGAGGGTTGCTCGTCCGGTTTAGGATGCTTACGGAGATCCTCGCTAACTTCGTCTTCGGGCGCAGAGACTTGTCGAGCACCGGGAAGCCCCTCATCCTCACGAGGTTCGGATTCGTCGGCGGCTAGTGACATTGTAAGATTTTCACCAATCCTCTCAGACAGGGGTTCTTGGGTTTCGTTACTCGACTTAGCAACTTTCTCTCCCTGAATCTGCTCTCCACCTGCAGGCTGTGATGGACTTGCTCGTTCTCCCTCAGACTCGGGACCTTGCTTGTGTTCTACGTCTCCACCACTGCCATGGTCAGAACGGTCTTGGTCTCCATCTTCGACGTCCAGATGTTCACCCCCTTCACGCTCGTCAACGCCCGGCTGTGCTTTTCCCTCCTCGGACCTTGGTGCCGCATCGTGTTCTCTAGCCAATCGCTCAAAAGTAGCTACACGCGCCTGAACGCCACCGTCGGCTTCGGGATCTTCGACTGATACGGGCTCTTCGGTCCCTTGTTCTCCTGCATCTGCTGAAGGTAATTCATCGCTCTCTCCTGCAACTGCGCGCTCATGTGATGGGTTCGGAGACGGGGTACTGCTGGACGGTTCTTCGTCAGCGTGCTGATCTCTTCTCGGCGCGTTCAGTTGCTCGTTGTCCCATGACTCTTTTGCAGCTTCTGTGTGGGATGACGATGCTTTGTCTTTTTCAGAGCCGATGGGAGCTGTGGTGGAGTCGGTCTTGACGGGTGACTCTGTGGAAGGATGGACTGCTGGTGAGTGGGCTTTAGCTCCACTCTCTCCAGCCGAAGGGGCCTCATCTTGCTCACCTTCCTTAGTTGGTTCGGTCGCTTCAGCCACCTCACTCGGTTCTCCAGCTTCGGACAACGCCTTATGATTACTCTTATCTTTTAGGTCACCCTCGTGACTGGTATCGGGCTTCTCAGCAGGCTGAGTCGGCTCCTGCTCCTCTTCAAGGGGCTCTATGGGCTCCTCTTCACGCTTACGGGACTCAGCTGAAGGTGAAGGCAGAAGGTTGGTCTCCGCATCCCCGTCACCAGTCTGCTCTGCGTGTGGACTTGCAGGGTCAATTTCACGAGCCTCGACGTTGGACTCAGTAATGGCCGCTGTTTCAGAGTCTGGGGGAGCATCCACGGCAGCTGGTGGTAAAGACGTGTTTTCTACTCCCAGTGCTTCCCTAGCCTGTTCGCCGTTGTGGTTCACTCTTCGATCAGTCTCCATGAGTGGAGTTTCGGGACCTCCGTCAACAATCCTGTCTATGTTCTCGGGCTCTGAGTCTTGTTCGAGGTCGGGTTCTGTCCACATCGGCTGACTGGTTATTGGCTTCATCTGGGCTTCTCTCATGGGTTCCGTTCCCGGCTCTTCCGCAGAGTGGTTTCTTCTATCAAGGAGCTCGTCCGCTGCCTCTCTCGCTACCTCGGTAGCAGCCAATCTCTCCGCTTGACCTTCCCCATCGACACTCTTCTTTGTCGACTCCGGCTCTCTGTCCGTGAATCGCTCAGAATCAAGATTAGAAGCAGCTTCCAGAGCCTTCAGTCTCTTATCCGTCTCCTGCGCAGCCAACCTTGCAGCCTCAGGTTCTCTAGCCAAAACAGCCTTATTCGCCATCAAGCGAGCCGTCCACTGCTCACTCTCGGCTTGCGAGCCTTGCGCAGTCTGCAGCTCTTTTCCTACCTCCCCCATCCTATCGAGTACCGTACGAGCAGTGGCATCATTGTCCTCAATCGTCTTGCGAGCAGCACCAAGATCCTTTGCCAGCTGCTCCTTCTCTGCCGTCAAATCAGCAACCTGCTGTTCGCTCTCGGCCTGTGAGTCCCGTGCTGCCTGCAATTCCCTCTCTACTGCAGTCATGCCGTCTGAGACCTCCCGAGCGGCGTTGACGTGTTCCTCTAACGAATGCCGAGCAGCGGCTAGCTCCTCGCTCAACTTCTCCTTTTCGGCAAGCAACCCGTCAACCTGCCGCTGACTCTCAGCCTGCGCATCTCTCGCAACGTGTAACTCTTTCTCCACCGTAGCCATCCCGTTCATACCCTCACGAGCGGCGGAATCTCTCTCCCCCATCGTCTTGTGCGCAGCATCAAGCTCCTCGGCCAACCTCGTCTTCTCAGCTGACAACCCGGAAATCTGCTGCTGAGCCTCGTTCTGCGCGTCCTTAGCAGCATTGATTTCATTTTCCACTTCAGCCATAGCTTCCAACACCTCATGAGCAGTATTCTGATTGTCTTCAATCGTCCTGCGCGCAGTATCCAGCTCCTTACTCAGACCAACCTTTTCCCCCTCCAAAGCAGCGGCGCGTGTCTCTGCTTCCTCCTTCAGAGCTTCCATGCCCTCGAGCGCTTTCCGCCTCTCCACGTTCGCAGCGTCCAACTCATGCTGGACCTCCTCAATCCGCTGTCTACTTACCTCCACCTCCGCCTTCCCTGCCTCCACCTGGTCACCCAACTCCTCCACCCGCTTCCTCGCCTCCTCAAGCTCCGCTCCAATCCTTCCGCCCTCCTCCACATCCCGCTCCAGGTCCGCAATCCGAATCAGTGCCTCCTCCAACTCCCCCCTAACTCTGGTGTACCCCTCCAAATCCTCCGCCAACTGCCTCAACTGCGCCCTCGCCATCTCAAGTTGCGTCTTCGTCGCCGCGTACTCATCCGCATCATGACTCAGCCGCTCGACTTCCTCTCTAACCTTAGTGAGATCGGCCTGCGTGGTGTCGAGGGTGATTAGCTGCTGCTTTAGGTCTTCGATGTGGGTTTGAGCTTGCTCGAGGGCCGCGGTTGCGGATTGGTGGGTTGCGAGATCAGTATATAGGTGCTCGATTTGGGCTTTCGCGGTCGAGTGGGCGGTTGTCAGATCTTTCAGCTCTCTGGCGCGTTGCTCGGCTAGCTCCGTCGCCTGTTTGAGTTCAGCGGCTACCGCATCATGGCTCTCGACCTCCTTCGACAGAGCCTCGATGCGTGCCTGCGCTGCATCTTGCTCGGCCTTGAGCCCGGCTAGCTCTGCAGCTGCTGTCTCGATCCTAGCCCTCGCCTCCGCCAACTCGGTTTCAGATGCCTGCTCGCTCTCGTCCGCAGCCGCCTTGAGCGCATCCAACTGCGTCCTAGCATCCTCGCACTCCTTTTTCAAGTTTTGAATGTCTTGTTCATACTGCTCCACCCTTTCTTTCGCAGCCAAAAGCTCAGACCTTTCAACTTCATACCCCTTTGCGTCTTCGACCAGCTTCTCGATCCGCCCGTTCGCCTCTTCCAACTGCGCCTTCGCCTTAGCAAGCTCTTCAAGCTCGGCGGTGTGTTGCGCGACTCGTGCCCACGCATTCTCCAACTCCTTCTTCGCAGCCTCATTGCCTTGTGCAATGTCCTCGTGCGCGTGTCTAGCAGCTGCGAGCGCCTCCTCCACCTCCCGAAGCCGCCGTCTCGTATCGTCGCCCTCTGCCGCAGCAGCAGCAACAGCAGCAACGTGGTGTGCAAGCTCTTCCTGCGCCGCCACGAGCGCTGAGCGAGCGGTCTCGTGCTCAGTAGACATCTTTTCGAGCCTATCCGTCAACTCCCCAGTCTCTGTCCGCGCGGCCTCGAGGTCCTTCATCGCGGCAACCAAATCCTCCTCTGTCTGGGCGTTCGCGGCTGCGGCGGTTCGAGCAGCGGTCTCCAGTTCCTCCCTTCTAGCGACGAGGGCAGCGGTCTTGTTATCTTTCTCCGCTCGCGCGGTGTCCGTCTTCGCGACTTCGGCCAACAGATCAGCGCGTTCGGCTCGGAGGTTCGAGAGCTCTGCTTCGTTGGCGGCGGAGGCAGCGTCGAGGGCTTCGTGTTTTCTCGTGAGATCCTCGAGCTCTTGGTGGGTGGTGGTGTGGGTGGTCTCGAGATCTTGTTTCTGATTTGTGAGGTCGGCGAGCTCGCTGTCTTTGGCAGCGAGGGCTGTCTCTAGAGTTGTGAGGCTTAATAGGTGGTCATCAAGTTTGGTAGTTAGTTCTGCGATCTGGGTATCTTTAGCAAGAAGTGCGACGTCGGTTTCAGTGGCTTTGGAGATAAGGTCATCACGCTCTTTTGATAGCTTGTCCAGCTCTTCAGCCTTGCTAGCGACAGCGGCTTCAGCAGCCGTGAGCTTGTCAGCTAATTCGACGTGCTTGCCTTTCTGTTCCGCAATCTCTGCATCCTTCGCTGCGATAGTCGCGTCTGACTCGACTTCTCTTGAAGCGAGCTCGTCGTGCTTCTTTGACAGCTCATCCAGCTCGGCCACTTTGGCAACATATGCGGCTTCGAGGTCGGTCAATCTTTTTACGACCTTATCATGTTTCGTTTGTATGGCGTTCTCAGCTTCTTTCGAGATGACAGACACCTGCTCATACTCGGCGGACCTTGCTTCCGCTGCAGCGAGAGCGCCCTCGAGCTCAGCCTTCTCCTTGGCCGACTCTCCGAGCTCGTGATTCTTTCCATTGAGCTCCGCTTGGAGCATCCCCAGCGACGAACTTGACGCAGCAACTTGCGTCTCCGCGTGCTGCTTAGCCGCTTTCACTCCCGCGAGCTCGTCCGCCAATCTCTCATTCTCCTGCATCGCATTCTCCAGCGCCTCTGCCATATCCCGTTGAAAAGTCGCATTCATCTTGACCGCCATCGCAGGAGTTGGAGGAGTCGCAGGCCTGATCTCATCATCGTCATGCGCCGCCCGAGCAATCTCTCTCTGTTCCAGGCTCCTCTTCAACTCATCAATCGACTTGAGCGCCTCATGTAATTCCGCTTGAAGCCTACGGCATTCGTCTTGAGCAGCACCGAGCTCTTCCCTCAGTGCAGAAAGCTCATCGTCCCTTGACGACCCCCTATCGTCCAGATCCCTCAACGTAGCAGCCTGGTCCGCCGTAGCAATAGCGAGCTCATGCTCCAACAACCGAATCTGCCTATCCAAATCCCCCTTCATCCGCTCCGTCTCACCCCTGTACGCATCAAGCTGCCGCTTCAGCGCCGCGGTTCTCGCCTCATGCTCCTGCTGCATCGGCTCGAGCTTCGCCTGATACTCCCTGTGACACGCCGCCAGCACATCATCCCTCTCTTTCTGCCGCGCAGTGCGGATCTCGCTCATAATGTCCGACACCATGAGTTCCTCCATCGTTTTTTTCTGCTCCATCAGCGGCTGGACGGCTTTGAGATCTTCGTCTTGCTGCATGATGATCTGGTTCGCTTCGTTTAGGCTTTGCTGTAGCTCTTTTAGCTCTTCCCGTAGCCTTTCGAGCTCTTCTGTTGTCGTTGGTGAGGCATTTTGCTTGTCGACTTGCTTATCGCTGGCCGAGTGCCCGACGATCTTCTGGTATGCGCGACGCAGGCTGGACGACCGCTTTGGCGGCGGCGCCTTCTGTGCCGCGTCATGGCGATCGTGAGCGCTCGGCGGTAGCTTTGGTTCTTTCTTTGGCCGTGTCGGAGTATCTCTGCTCGATAGCTTGCTGCTCCCTGGGGCCTGTCGACTTGACGTAGACTTTTGTGAGTCCTCGAATAAATCTGCGCGAGAGCGCCTGGGTGCAATATCTGCCTCCAATGTGCTGGCGCGGGTGCGAGTGGATGAGGGTGTAGCGCGAGGTCTCTTCCCTTTCGTGGGAGAGCCGTCTCTGACATCGCATGTTCTGTTGAGGGTGCTAGTCTGGTTACTAGAGCTGCTGTAGCGTTTAGACGAACTCATCGGGCTCGGTTTAGTACGCGTGCTCAATGGTCGGCTGGATGTCGGTGTAGAGGATCTCGCAGTCGAATTTCGCTGTGAGGACTTTCTCGGTGCGTCACGAGGTTCTTTTTCTCCATTCTTAACGATGGAAGCCGGCAACGAAGATCGCTTGCTCGACCCGTAGCCTGCAGTGTCGGTCTTCGTTCCATCGCTATTCGGTCGTGCCGACTCGTCGTTTGTCATTGGGTTGCGTTTGCTAGAGTCATGTGTTAATTAAAGATGAACTACACTTTTGGAAAGTTGGGAAGCATCCGATAACATACTCGAAGGCTCGGGGACTGGAGCTCCTAAGACTTCGCTGAAACAACTTGTCCATTGCAGCTTCGGGCAGCCGTAATTACCTATCAGATGTAAAACCGTACCAATGCTCCAAACCTTTATGATAAAGTATGCGATAGCTGGCCTTATGCAAAGACTTTTAATGCAGGGTCACTTTGAGTCCGAAGAGCCTGATATCACGCGAGCATCTCCAATCGCGTCTTGACACGCTGTGGCAGTAATGCAACGACACAACCTCGGATAAACCCATATTCCCCACAGACATGCGGTCCTTACCACACTGTTTGACCTACCCGGCCTGCTTGTGAACAGAGCGGCTGTCGCCTGGAGATGCTGGGATGATTGGGATGATAGGGCTGCAATTGAAGCCTTGTAGTCCTGCCCGAGATGAAGGGTGGGATTTCTAGGACTTGACGTATGCACAAGTAGTGAGGTGCTTTCATTCGTTGCGGACCTCACTGCGCGATGGACGAGTTGTTCATGCGCGCGAAGTCGAAGTCGGGCATATCCTGGGTTGCTGCGAAGTTTGAGGACTTGTCCAAGCTTTTGGTCTGGGGAAGCAAGCGCTCGGTCACGTGGATGATGGCATTCCGGTCGGAAAGTCGAGAAGTAGCAGAAGGTATCGCTGTACCGTCTCCTCATCTCTGGGTCACACGCACCGAGAGAGATAGCGTGATGGAGCCATATGCCAGTCACGTGCTGGGGTTTTACAATGCGCTGTGCGCTGTCCTGAATGATTTCAAAAAACGGTTCAACAGCCTGAACGAAAAATGGAATGCTTGTTTTGTCAGTGTCTGCGATACCTAGACTTGTTAGTGTCCTCTCCTTGGATTGGAAAAACTTGAAAGCCAAAGTTTCGA
>JAWDJW010000089.1:0-11289 GCA_033119265.1 Coniosporium uncinatum
TCTAAGTACCTGACGGCCGATGACGCAGGTCTCAGCAAAGTGGCGATCCCTGAGCAGAGCGACGACCGAGCTATCACTATCGAAGACTTCAAGAACCCGACTGGCAAATGGATCTACGTGCCACACCATCGCACGTTGGGCTACATGGAGAAGGCACCTCGTAACATGATCTTCGCTCAACGTTACCGTTTCACCTATGGAGGGTCGCATGAACAATTCCGCGTGCTTGGTACAGAGGATGCCGCAGGTAAGAGACCCTATTGGGTTGACCGCGTTGCGTTTGATCTGTATAAGGATACATGGCACGCAGCTTTACTGGAGTGGCAAGGCTTCTGCCGGCAGGAGCAGCTCGATGTTGACGGCTCTGGCGGCGAAGCAGACGACGTACAAGGCGCGGATGGAACTGACGTTAACGAGTAGAAGGGAAGAGGCGATGAAGAGGAATAAGCCGACGAGTGTCTACGTTTGATGGATACGTCGTGGAAAAGGTCTCTTTAGCTTTCAGATAGGCCGCGACAAGATGAGTTTTGGTACCTTCGGAATGCCATAGCACTATTCAATGTCAGCGCTGCTCGGTTGAGGCTCAAATTGTAGGTTTGTCAATACAGAGGCAGTGCCAATGTTGAGTATTCTCCTTAATCTGCAAGAATGTCAAACACAAATTCTCACTGCCTGCATCTCACGCTCACTTCTTCCACGATGACCGCCCGTACGAAATCGGTCGGTCAAACGCGGTTCATCCTTCAAATTATATAAGCCGGTTCCATAGTCTTCATCTATATGTGCAGACCTGTGCCTCGGGTATGATACATCATGAAGGATATTCTCCGTCAGGTGCCACAACGCCGACATCCTCCTGTCAGATGCCATAGACCGGCATGGCCCAAATATCTTGCCAGCAAATGACACATTGAAGTCTCGCGCAAAAACACGTTTACAGCAAAAAAGTCATGCTATTAATGCAGGCTTAGCCTCAGCAGCGTTTGTACACAGGAATGGGCGTTCACGCCTCATGTTCCCATGGTGTTGTGACCACGACCGGTCGACAGGTACGAGGTTTGGTCCCGTGAGGCATGAATTATTCGGCTATATCACGCATAGCGTGGACAGTATGCCCAAGCCTCAGTTGCGTTTCCAGTCATACTGATTCTCTGATATTTGCGTAAGCATGGCAACGGACATACCGACTGACCTGAAATCGCTTTCTTCGCTCCAGTGGCTCCAGCAATATTCGGAGTGTTGAGTACTTCTCGTTTGAAAGGATCCAGGCCGAGCTCTGAAATGGCGGCATACCAGTGAGAGTTCAGATGCTCCGCCAGAACAAGATGGACGCCATCACAAGCAATACGAGGAAAGGATCCGTAGCGGCGAAGCGGTAGAGGGTTCCATGCGTCAAGATGAGGTATCAAGATGGGGAAAAAAGACCAACGCCTTGGGCTTTGAAGGTGTCCATGGCAATTACTCGCAGCAATTGAAGGAATACGCATACCCGCGTGACAGCGTCAACACATCAGTGGTGGAATCTATGCCTGGAGATGAACGCGAACCAACACCGACGTGGGAATCCTCCAATCATTCCTCGGACAATGGCGGCGACTGTACGGTGGCCGGTGCTGCTGAAGAATCACAAAGCCCTGTTGTGTATCTAGATGGCGTGGTAAGGCGCGTGCTCGCGGGCGAGGACGAATGGAAAACTAGACACGACTGGGGTGCAAATGATAGGAAGTGTCTCGGTGGTACGATCTACCCCTCCCTCCTATTGGTTTACGCTGACGGCTTTTCAGCACGATCGAGTCGAAGTACTTTTGATTCAGATGAGAGGATCCCAAGTGCGATTGGAGCGCATAGCTTGCATCATCCTCGAAACCAAAGCAGTTTCAACCCCCAATTAGGACAACTGCCAGCTGTAAACCACGTTGTGGTATACGGAGAACGATGGGGCATGATTTCTAAGGAAGATGGTGAAGTCCCAAAGGCGAGCCATCAATTCCGCATCCGGCCGGCAAACTCAAGAGACTCTCGGAAATGGTATCTAACAGAGTTGCTTCTCGAGAACCTCGAAGGCGGAAGATGGCAACGCTTCATGGTACGCTGCGCACATAGTATGAGACCCGGTAGATCCATAGGGTACCTAGGTAGGTAGCGCATTCGCTTCCGATGTCTTGCGGCACAACCTCCATGATCCCAACTTTTTCTCTTGTAAAGAATCCGCTTTCCTTGATCAGATTGAGATTCTTTGGTTGTGCTCTGGAGTTGAATGTGCGGAACGCTTGCCGTCGATAGTCGGAATTGGATTGTCGTAGTGTGGTGCAGAACTGCAGATCACTTGGGTCATCAAAAATAGGGGTTGCAGGCCATCAAGTCTCTCAACAAAGACCTGATCGGTAAGTAGGTGTTCCTAACTTTACTTCCTCAACAAAAACAAAAACAATGTCCGGCACCTTGACCCATTCGCGTAAACCACGCGCTGATCTGAAGCTAGAGCGTCCTCCATCCAACCGATCAGTACTCGAGCGACTTTAGTGAGGATCACATGAGATCGAGCATCACGTGCACGGACATGGAGCCACAATTTCAAGGGTCGCAATCTAGCTGGCTATCCATAGAACTGCACTGTTGTAGCAGTGTCTACACATAAGATATTTGGTGTACAAGATAGCCGAAAAAGATCTTCATGTATCATTACATATCATAGGTTTTGTCCCGTTATCAAAGCTATATACAAAAACTTCTTGGGGTCTCTTCAATTGCACCGTCCATTTCGCTAGCAATACACCCGCTAAAATGCAAGACACTAACAAACCGCCTTTCGTAGACCCTGTGAAACACGCTGAAATGCCTTCGAAACAACGAACTTTAGATGGGTCCCTGACCCCAAACTGCGCCATGGGTATCCGTATTCGTGTTGAAAATCGTGTTACACTTTGCAGTGTTGGCAAAGTTCTGAGTGTCACCTTGGCAATTGCCCGACACCGGCATGTTGTTTGCCTGGCAGAGCGCCGCACTAGCCGCGTTGATCTGCTGACTCTGTTGCAACAGATCTGGCGCCTCGATGAACGTGGCTGCCATGCCGGCCGCGAGGTGGAAATCAATGTGGCAGTGGAGGAACCACACACCAGGGTTGTCGGCTATGAAGCGGACGACGGTGTAGCCATTGGCCGGCACGGTCACGACGTCACGCTTGGACGGCGTCTGTGGAAGAAGGTTCGTGTTACCATTCCAGGATCCTGAGCCGCGAGCTACGATCTGAAATTCGTGACCATGGAGATGCATGGGGTGCGGATACGGTTGGTTGTTCTTCATGGAGATTTGAACAATCTGGCCGGACTTGATGACATAGGGCACGGCTCCTGGCCCATACGTTGATGCATTCATGGCGGCTGCGCCGGTGGAGAGAGCGGAGAATAGTGTAGGTACATCCTGTTCGACCCAAGGTTGAGCACCGATAGAGTAGCGTGCTCCTATACCGGGATAATTCGTCTGATTGAAAGACATGGCAATGACCTGGGAGACGGGTCCAAGGAGCTTTTGGCCATCGAGGGGCACAAGGGCGAGGTCGTCCAGTGTAGTCGAGGGTGAGAGATTTGACGTGTCAAGAGCGTTGTTGATCAAGTTCAGGATCGAGGCCCGTAGCTTGCTCACATAGTTGACCTTTCCCTGAACGGTGAGCTGTAGCGACGAAGGAATGCCTCGGGTAAACATGTCGGTTGACATTTTGGCCGCGTACTTGAAGCTGCTGGTTGGGTTCGACTTGGCTTGGACAATGACAGTGTAGCGCTGACCGGCACTGAGAGTGATTGAACTCGTAGACTGCGGCACAACTTGCACGCCATCAATACCGACCACTTGCATGGTATGGTCCTGGATCTCAAACGACTGTGTCGCTACAGCGGCAACGTTTGCAATTCGAAGCATATACTTCTTGCCAGGCAAGAAGTTGAACGTTGGCGGGTTAGTGGTCTCATTGACAAGATGTGCAACAGGCGATGGGAAGTCACCGACGGTGTTGCCCGGTGCGAGATAATCGTGCAGCATGTCCGGCATTTGGTCGTGGTACCTGGAAGCAGTTTAGCATGGACGTCTTGGTGTATGGCAGACATTACTGACCAATCAGAAAGCGCTAGTGGGATCTGGTCGGTGACACCCAGTCCAGCCTCCCACACTGGGTCATGAATAATCATCATGCCGCGTAGACCGTCTGGATATTGACCACGATCGTGGCTGTGATACCAATGAGTTCCCGCAGGGTTTGCCGTGAACGAGTACGTGAAGGATCCGCCGGGAGGAATGGCACATTGACTCAAGCCGACGCCTCCATCACTGCCAGCGGTGCCGTACTGATACATTCCGTGAAAATGGAGGGAGGTTGATTGATTTCCAAGGTTGTTGACCACATTGACAACAACCTGATCCCCTACGTTCGCCTCGATGTTTGGTATCGGCCATTGGCCATTGACTCCTAGGACAGGACGAGCAAAGCCATCGGGAGCAGCAGTGACCCAGCCGACGTTGAAATTGTACGTGACCGTGTCGGCTAGAGTTGAAGTTGCCAACGCAAGAAGGGGAAGTATGCGATACATTGTGCTTGCGAAAGCGGCGTGTAGCACAAAGATTGAAGAGGGTTAAGAGTCAAGTAACCTGCATAATCGGGACAGGATAACGTGGTTAAGAAGCCCCAAAGATTGGGAAAACGCAATCATCGCGGGACTTAGAATCATGACCTGCGTAGCGTATCGATTTGGAAGCTTATGCAGATCGCCGCACTACTGTAGGGAAGTAGAGTCAAACACCCCATGTGCCGTGGCTCGAAGCGGTTAACCCGGGGCCTACCAGTGGCGATAGTACGTCCAGTGGTTGTTCTCCGTTGACGGAAAAGACTGCCGTTGTGCAGGTGTGACGGCGTAAGGGTGTGACGAGGAACCTTAGGAGATCCCGATTGCGATGGTCATCTTGCAAGGCTGTATTAAGCTCCGAGATCGACAGGTCCCGGCCATTGCTGTAGTACGGAGCCAAATCCAAGTCGCTATAATTGGCGGACATTCCAATGAAGCGCGGATATTACGGAATAATGTTCGTCTATGCAGGGGGAGCAAACTATTGATACTCGACACGCCTACTTTTTGTTAACTTGGGAGGAATTTACATGTAGATGCGAATGAACGATGCCACTCGACGTCGACGTCAACAAATCCGTGATGCAAAACACATTGGCCAGTTGGCAGCCTTTTGCTCTTATTTTCATGATGCTGTATCGCACGCGCGGTGCTTGCGACGCCGCCCTCTTTCGAAAGCGAACATCCGGACTCGCAGACTAACCGTCATTATCGTTGTCCATGGCTCATCGCTTGAGCAATGCACTTGAGATGGTGCGAGTCTTGGTCGTCATCGTTCTTCTCCCGCCTGCAGTAGCCATGCCAAGGATTTCGCTTCGAGCCGCTCGCGCCAGTGGCTGTGCAAGCCTTAGCAAGCATTTGCGGCTCGAAAGCCACCGCATATAGTAAACGTTACCATGTTCAACGCTCAACGTTCAACCGGTCTATCTCGGAGTTACTTTGAACGTCAAACGTTATTAATTGACTAGGTACAGCCAACCATTCCACACGAATTTGCATAGGAATGCGCCGTACCGCAGTCACTACGACCGAGGAGTCTCGCTGCAAGGCTGACTCGGGTATTACCTTGCAAGTAAGCAATGCTGCACGACGAATTTGATGTCTGAGTGACATTCACTCCACGGTCGGAGTCTGACACCTCCTCTCGTATCCTATTCCACTTTCTGGCGATTTTCGAGAGCTTCCCTCAAAAGATCATCGCAATACTGAATAGGGTATTCATGTCTACGCACCGCGGAAATGCGATCGTCTGCCAGTCCAGGTTGCACGTCTGGACTCTGTACGCCCCAATCTGGGCTTTCTATATATATCTACCTGGTGTAAAATTGGAAAGACCGTTACTGACAAGACGTGTCAAGGCACGACAGTATTACGCACTTGAAGAAGTGTATTCGGAAAGCCGTCGTGGCTTGAGTGCGCTGAACTGTCTCTTCTTGCAACAATAATTTCTTCGTCTACACCAGACCTTGTGGTGTTGCATGTAGGTATCGGTCGTTGAATATTGACTTGTATCCTCACGTGGTTCTTCCTTGTCCTCTGTTTGTTTTGATGTGGCCACTGCGCCTGGAATCTTCGCGTACAGTATCTGGACGGGAGTCTCAACAGTGACTACACAAACTTTCGATAGGGCCCGTTACCGTATTATGCGCTGGGAAAGCTTCTAACATTGATCATTTCTGCGCACGACTTTCTATGATTATTGCGTCGCATTATCGCGTAAACAGCAGCTTGCCTAGTTTGGCTCAGATCCATTGCACACCAATCCACTCCTACTAACTTAATGGCTCTCTTCGACGTTCCCGCCACCATGTCACTGGGCGCTGCTCAGACGGACACCAGGAAACGAGCTTTATCTTGTCCAATACGATACGGATACTACCCTGTACCCGATAAAGAATATCCCGTTAAACACGAGTCCAACAGCCCACAGAAGGCCTGCAGCTATGCGTCACCACTCCGCTACCCACCAAACGACTTGAAGAGATTACACGTCAACAACTACGGTAGACGCTCTTCCCCTAACCTGCCTGTGGGAGATGTTGTCATTGGTTACTTACACCAACATCCAGACCTCTGGCACAAATGGATATACCTGCCCGTTGTTCGTACAGACTTGCCGCGAGGCCCACAGACAGCCGCAAAGTTCCGTATCTACGGGGAGCGGAAAATGCGCTCAAGGGACACGCTCTACATACAGTACCGCTTCCAAGACACTGGCGTCTGGGAGAACGATTGGGTGGACAAGGAGCAGTTGGACAAAGGCTCTGATGCTCTAAAGGCTCTGGTAAAGGCTGCTGTCGATGAGTGGGTGCCATTCCAATTGCCGGAAACTAGGCTGCCACCGTCATACATCAAGTGGTTGCAATGCAGTCCTCCTTCCTGACGCGTCAAATCATCGCATATCCGAACATCAGGATTGACCCTGCCAAGTCCGCAGTACCTTGGGTGCTGCCAAAAAAAGTGCACTCACCTCTGTATTACCAAAGACGCAATTTTCACAACGCTGATTTTACTCTCTCGCGGTTAGACGTCCCATCCCGCACAAACAGAAGCTGTATGACGATCCTTGCTTCCTTCTTCAATACTGTTCCATCCGTTTCCCCGGAGATGTCGCTACCATCTTTTCTCTACCATGGCTATCTTTCGAGGGGCTTCCTCAGACGACGCCACGAAGCACCGCCGCGATCCCTCGGACATGCGCATCAAGGACTTAGTACTGTCGGCCTACTGCCGAAAGCTTCTTAGTACCATGTCTGGGCAGCAGCGCAGTTCGATATATGATATCGCTTGGGTGACGGAGATGGACTGGAATCCCTTGAACGGCCGCTATGAAGGTCGACTGCCCAGTAAGTGATACGGTGCCGGTTTTGCATTATTCATCAGTCTAGTTTTTGCTGTAGGGGGGCAGCGTACGTCACTTGACACACTACCTATCAATCAATACCTCCATCATCCCGGCACGCTTGGTGGCCCGCCCTTCAACCAGACGGACGAGCATATGGTCATTGGCGAGAGGTACATGGTCAGTGGAGAATATGAGGGCGACACCATCACGGACATCAAAAAACACCACGAAATCCGCGTTCTGAGAGCAGGTCAGCAGACGCCGGGTTATTGGATTACAGTGGAAGAGATGGATAGAGAGGCCAGCGAAGGCACAGAGGAAGAGTTGAATAATGGGGTGGTGCGACGTTGGTATGGTTTCAAACGACCAACACCCCATGGATCTTCGTTGGGCCGCATAACGCAGGGTAATACAATTTGGGCTTGGACCGCGTTGAAGGAGACTTGCACCACCTACCAAATACCAGTAATTCACTGACATTCACGAAGTCTCAGTGAAGTCACCTCTCTATGTACATAATCACCAGCATAATGAACACTCGCATTCGCTCTATAGTGTCAGCAACGCAAAATCAACCCACCAGAAACAGTCTCGCCCAGGAAGTGAAGCGCCAACACCAGTCGCGCTTCGGAGTGACGAAAAGCAACCATCGATTGTCTCAAACGATCTTGAGCAAACTACAATCAGTTCCAGGGCCACCCATCGATCCTCTACTATGCAGCAGCAGAATATCATGCTTCATTGACGACATGTCAGACACTAGGATCTTCCGCAACATCGAATGGGGCTCAGGAGGAACATTCAGCCTCCGCCCAAACGCCGATCCATAGCCCCTAGGCAACCGGAAGGCCGCCCTAGTAAAGGAGAATGGTCGGAATACCATGCTATGGCAGGGCAGAGGGCAACCTGTATCCGACATAGGTACTTCAGAGTGCAATTGCTGCGTCGGGGCCTACTTCCGCATCGATGAGAGCCGTATGTTGACAAGTCTACCTTCTCCCTTCAGTGAATCCGACTGACGTTTTACAAGCTGCTTCGTCACCCACATTAAGACTCATCGACTAGGCTCCTTGAATCAGGAGGGAGATTGGAAAAGGGAATTTCGCGAGCGTATAGCCAAGGAAGCAAGGGACAATGATTGGGAGGCTCTTTGGTCTACGCCTAACCACTACATGTGTTCGACCCTGACGGTGGTCTGTCGATGGCCGGGCCCTATGTCGGAGGCCACAGCCGTCGAGCTGTTTGAGCATCTTGCAAAGCCTCCCGCCGAGCGATTGAGGTGGAACGATGCTCAAATTGTCGGGTTCGTGATTGAGGTGCTGGCAGACAACGTGTGCTCTCCGAAGTGGCTCAGAGTTGTTGGCCAGGAGGAAACCGAGAAGTGTGAGGCTCATCGTGAGAGGAATGCCATCGAGTACGAACATGGTCCGGATCGGCGGTGGAAAAGCTTACATGTTGAGCTGGACTCGGGCGGTGACAGGAAAGCATGGGACTTCGAGCAAATGTGAAAGTACGTTCATTGCGTTGATGATTGCACGGATCGAGCAAGGAGAAGATAGCGCTTGTTCTGATCTGATTACGTATCAATCATGGCCGCTATTTTGACGTGTTCGGTGGCGAAGTTCGTGCATGTCCGTTTTCGCAGTAGCGCCATGCAAGCGCGCCACCAGAAGGTATAGCGCGTGATGCTGGCCTTCCGCTCACCGCTTCGTCGTGCTTTTTCAGAAAGGTAACTGCAAACTTTCGGATACTGTCTAGTCACCGTTTGTAGAGGCAAAAAATATCGGTCATGGGTAAATCTGCTGCAAAAGTCACATGGACGCGCTTGACCTAGCAAATTGTCATCACCCGAGATATCTGTGATTATCCTACCTGGAACAAAGTCCACGACCCAAGTAGAGCAAACCCAATTCTACTCTGACAGTGTCTGAAGCTCTTCATCCGGGTGGCGGTCGTATGCATTGAAAAAGCGCGTGCGTGTGACGATTGAGGCCTCTCTGGCTACCCCAGGTATTGGATTGAGTCGTCCAGGAGGCATGGATAAGCAATTGAAGACAATATGCACTCATGTATTAGTCATATACAAGTATATATTGATGCATTGATGCACTATGGCGGGGAAGTCGTTGTAGGTTGGCAGGCCCGGCTATTTCCTTTCGGCCATGGCATGCTTAGCTACCGTCACAACACCGTATTCTTCAGCTCGTGCTACGCAATGCTTATCCTCCGCCTCAACTTCATCCTTCTCTCAACTGCCTTCCTACTCTGATTCTTTGCCATGCCGAAGAATATCCACGCACCCCACGGCTGGGCTGCGCTGAACAGAAGATGCAACATCGGCGTCACTACGCGAAAGGGTAGCGTCCATCTATGCCAGAGACTGCCAAACAGGTACATGACGACGATGGTCTCGAGAGGTGTGCCCACGATCTCCGTCGCGCTGGTCGCTAGGGGTACTTTTTGCAGAAAAACGTGGTCTTCGGGATATACTCGATAGAGGATCAGTGCGATATGCGGCCAGAACTCTGCGATGACGTCGAAAGCGCCTGTACAAATGTCAGCGCATCAACACCTTCAAAGCGAACTGAAGTATTCCTGTACCCCACACGAAGCACAGCACGAACTCGAGGTGGTCCTTGTATCCATTGCCGTAAACTTTACGCCGTAGAAGCGGACAGTGGCCGGTTCGATGAGGTAGAAGCGGACGATGAGGACAACAACGAGTGTCACTGTCAGGACAAGGCCAGCGAAGGGCGAAAGCTTTGAGACCGAGCCATTGACGAGTTGAGTTACGTGTGGATGTTTTCTGTGACTAGAGTCGTGCTCGAGACTGGAAAGTGCAAGAGATTTGAAGAAAGCATTGTAAGGAAGCGTGGACTGTAGATGGTACGAAGCAGAATCGAAGTTGCGTCGACAACTGCGAAGTAGTCGCACCCTGCACAATCCTTTATCTTCAATGGCTTTGCCCGATCTGGTAGGGTCATTCCATCCCTCGCGGAGTTGGTCATCGTGCTGACATGACATGCGACGTTCCTCTGATGCTCAATAGATTCGTGCAAGCATACACCAACCCTGTTCCAAGTGGTAGATGGTCTCTAGGGTTAGAGTACGAAAGCCCACCACTCAGTGAACAGAAATCCTTCCACGTAATCATCCGAACCTTCCGATCTGGAATCGGCATAGACGTCTTACGACCCGGGCAAACCTAAATCGAAAGAAGCACCGTCAAGCTTTACGGGGTGATGCTTAGCATCGGCCTTGTGTCTGTAAGGAGAATCGGCGTTGTGTAGGCTGCTATACTGTGGCTGGAGGGCCGCGTAATCTATCCAACGCAACACCACGGCAAGACCCGTGGAAGAAACAGTTTGCAGTAACATCACTCGAAAATGGCAGGTTAAAATTGCACCAGGTGAGCGCAAAGCTAAGCACATCAGGTCCCAAGCATGGGACGTAAGCAGGAGCGATAGATTCTCGGGATTCAGAAGCGTGGCAGGGAAAATGCTCTCACATGCTTTGGCTCTTATAAATGACTAGCGCCCGCCTTCACGTGATTCACAGTAACGGCAGATGGAGCGGACAAACCCATTACGATACAATGCGACAACACAGTCTTGTAATTCACGGGTTCCGCTACAGAGCAATTCATCCATGATGCGACATGAAAAACTCACCATCTCCGCTACCACAGCGCACACTTCGGCTGCTTAATCGGACAATTAAATGCCCTCAAAAAGTCTCCTGAATTCGCCGTCGTCCCCTTGATCCTATATTCATTCGGACTATGCGGATCCGTGTAGATCCGCCTCTCCCTCTCCTCCGGCCTGTTCTTGT
>JAWDJW010000090.1:0-11275 GCA_033119265.1 Coniosporium uncinatum
AGAGGATCGTGCGGTTCACGGAGAGGAGGGCGTCGCGCATGATGGCGAAGCGTTTGGCCGTGTTCGATTGCGTGTAGTCGTAGCCTTCGGGGCAGATGTCGCTGGGGAAAGGTAGGTTAGACACGTGTGTGTGGGTAAGGGTTGAGAGGGGCACCAAGAT
The DNA here is from genome assembly GCA_033119265.1 of Coniosporium uncinatum. Classification (NCBI taxonomy): domain Eukaryota; kingdom Fungi; phylum Ascomycota; class Dothideomycetes; genus Coniosporium; species Coniosporium uncinatum. The sequence goes on from JAWDJW010000090.1 coordinate 161, forward strand.
AGGCAAAAGTTGGGGTAAGAATCACGTGCAATGATAAAAGGCTTACCCGTTGTAGTTTTCTTTGCCTGCACCATGTTAGCGGTACATCTTGCATACGCCGTGTTGTTTGGAGATACTTACAAGTACCATTGATGTATAGTGACTGATCATCACTATCCGGAACGCACATGTTGCATTCATCCGTCCAGTTACTTGGCGCATTGCAATTGTCGTACTTGAGATCTGATGTCGCCAAGCTGTTAGTTTCAAGTACCGACGGCGAAACAATCCAAATGTTTCAAGGCGAGAATCGTGACATTGAAACATCATGAGACTCACAGTCGATCCCCCACTCCGCCCACGTTTCAGCGTCAATCTGTTCGTGGCCAATGCTGGCAGGGTAATAGGCGCATGTTTCGGTGCCAGCACTGCTGTAAATACCAATCTTCAAACCCAGATCGTGGATCTTGTCGGCAGTGCCTGAGATGCCGTTGGGGAACTTGGCGGGATCCGGGATGAGCCGGTTTGTATTGTTGTCACGCCCGGACTTGACGGACCAGCAATCATCGATATTAACGTACTCGTACCCGGCGTCCTGTACGTCTTTCAGCGTGTGTTCGTTTCCACAGAAGGACGGGATTACAAACCTTCAGTCCCAGTGAGATAAGCTTCTCGGCAGCAGTAAGGAACTTGGATTCGTCGATGTCACAGTTGAAAGCGTTCCATGAATTCCATCCCAAAGCGGGAAGCCTACCGACTCCATCTGGACGCACGAGAGCAGCGGATGGGCCAGCAGCTCCTAGGATAGCAACTACAGCAGAGAAAGTTTTAAACAATGTTATAGACATGTTGATATTCAATTAGATGAAGTTGGACGAAGAGAAGGAGGAGACGAGTTGTCTGGGGCGAAGATCTTATTGGAAGACGGGGGCTACATGTACAGAAGGAACTACCTTGCTCTTGATCGTGGAGTCCTTCGGCATAAAGGAGCGTTCCCTGCATTTCCACTTGATATGCTTTGACAGGGAGAAGCTGCAATAGGCCTGTAACGGCCCACGCGACCTTCGCCATGTGCCGGACAGTGACGATCTTAGTCGAAGCCGATCCTTTCGTCACGCCTTGACAGTCTATCGTCAGAGAGAGCACCGTTCAAACCTCAATAGCAACATCAGTGCATTCTGCTGTACTTTCTTAGATGCTTTAGACTACGCAGGGTTCGATCGCGCTGTAGTTGTCGGCGGTTGGGGAGCCTTGGAACACGTCAGTCTTGGTCTGTAAGTGGAGAGACTATATGCGAGCGCGTGGACTGGAGACGCACGTTTCGTGACGTTATTGCAGGTACAATACTCCACGCAGCGACCGTTCGGAAGGTGCATGTAAGAAGTACAAAGTACATGCGTGGTGAGAAAACGGCGCGTTTAGGAAGCAAACAAGGGCGCGAGTGAGATGGCGTTGCGGCGGGTGCGGCTCGACGGCTTGACCAGGAAATGCGGGGGCGGTTCCATCCGAAGCAAGCCCGATGACAGCCAAAACCTGGGCATGAGAGAAACAACCTCGACGTCCAACGACCTTCCTTCCATGCTCCTGGAGTCCTAACTCGTCCTCGTGGCCGTGTGAGTACACAAGGAAGGATGCGCTGCCGGGATCAATGCTGTCATGAGCGAACACTCAACTGCATCTTCTGACATAACAACAAGATCAGCATGCACTTTCTCAATGCCAGCTCCGGACCATTAAATGACTGTATAACGCTCCACAGTAGGCGTAAGAGACGGCGCGAGATATGCACAACACACAGTTCGGCGTCTGTAGCTCGACACGGGAGAACTTACGAACGTCATCCCGTCCACTGCGAGCATGCAAGCCACTGGTCGTTAGGGCTGCTGTGCCGCAAGGCCGATCGACTTGGAGACAGCGCCGCGACTCCGCTCACGCTCGACGGTGGAACGTCCGATGTTGTCGTCTTGGTTTGTGGAGCAACGTCGTTGATCTTCTCTAGGGTAGCATCGGTCCACAGTCACGCGGGATGAAGATGCTTTCGACAGTCAGGTGAACACACTCCCAGAAAACAGACTCAATGAGCGGTCTGCCGGCATGCCATGATCTCTTTCTGGCGATGCCGGATGTGACAAGCCCTGAAAATTATTGGTTGCCTACTGTTGTCCAAAAGATGTATGTGCCTCAACATACAATGATAATCCTTACATCACGCGGCGCTATACTAGCTTCTTAGTACAATTCGAGATCCTCTGAAGGCTGCAACCACTCGAATGTGTGGAGCACGCGCAATGTAGCCTGCAAGGGATGATCACCAAAGACCGCCTTCCCAACTTTGTTGCACCTCTTGAGCATGTGCTGGATTAGTAGTGAGGCTACATTGCTCCAGTGCGGCGTGCAGGTGCATGGAGCAATACCACTGAGGCGAGGTCTCTCAGCTGGAGTCTTCGGCAAAGAGCATCAAGTCTGCGTTGAGGCTCGTTGAGTCATTTTTGCGTAGTGTAGGAGTGATTCTGTAGCCGAACTAATGAAGCGCTGTACTCGGTAGCCGTAATGTTCATGGTCTTGTATTCTACGGTGGGATACACGTCTGGATGGGTTGAAGTAGCATTGACGAGCGCTTGGCGAAATAGAGACTGACTCGCCATGAACAATGGTGTGAGGAGCATTGTAATCGGTGGCAGCTTTTCAAGGCTGAGGTTACCTGACCCATCAGGCTGGAAGGCGGATTAATGCACCGCCTGTCGAGCCAAATGGCAGGTATCCGCTGAGCATCATGAGATCGGATCGCTTATTTGCAGTAGTATTTGCTCCATGCATGGAACAATGACACCAGGAGCCGACTAGCTGGAAGAAGACCATGTTTTGGAAACCTATGCGGAGAAGCTCGATGTAAAATGGACGTAGTGAGGTTCGTGCCAGTCCGCGCAGAACACGTCACAAACCTTGAGCGCTGAGTTGGAAGAGCTCAGGCTATGATAGTATCCGAATTCATAGCATGGTAGAAGAGAGCATGGGTTGGTGTGACCGCTCAGACGGGGACGAGGCGGGAAGCACGTGGCTGAGGGTGGCGCCTGGGGACGCGTGATCCGCTGACTTCGTGAGACCGCGTTCAACATGTGATAACCTTGTATCGTCTGAGCACGCTGTTAGATGGACGTGAATAGTGATATGAAGCTGCTTCAGTATACCATCTTAGCTCCATCACGGATCTCGGAGAGCCAAATCGCAGTTTCTGTACGCTCGGTTAAAGTCTACGAAGTCCTGCATATCATACATGGACCAGTGCTGCCTTGTACCTATCTCCATAGACAAGAGACGTTGATTTTAACATCATCTCAAAGGTCGTTCCTTTTCACAAATTCTGTTCTCCAATGCACCCTCCTACCAGAACCCATAGAATCTCCGCTGGCTCATCTGCACTCCCTTCACTGCTCAAACATCCAAGCCAGGGAGAAGCTCCAGACTCACTGATGGGAACACAATAACGCTACGTCGAAGCGCTCGAATTGCTCTGACACTGCATCAGACTCTCCGATCGGGGTGCGCGGACCGAACCTTCAGAGGGGGCCCTTCTAAGCCATTAGTAGCACTGCTGCCGGGTATGTTCGATGGATTTTCTTCAAGACCTCTCTGCGAGACCGCCTTCTGCGTCGTAAGCGGCTGGTGACATGGGCGTTTGGCCGCCTTCTATTGATTAGGGGAACTTCTCCCGTATATCGTAACTTCGCGGCCACGTCCGCCCTTGCAAGCGGAGCCAGGACGCCATCAGGCTACCCTGCTTGCCCTCAGCTTGCAATATCACCATTGACCGCCGTATCTTGTTTCGCAATTTCCGCCATTACAACCTCAATCACCCTGTTCAGCCCTTCCATCTCTTCCTCCACCGCTCCGCCCAGTCCGGCAGCAGCGAAGGACATGGAGTTGCCGACATATGTGGGCTTCCCAGATCGTCGGGCGAGTATTCGAGCTATTCGCGTAGCGAAGTCGACTGTCGTAGATTGAGGGTAGAGAGCCGTGCTGAGAGGTTGTGCGCTGACGTTCGTACGCTGACAGTTACAGTTAGCGGTACGGACTGTGAAGGTAGGCGTGTAAGCGGTACGTACGCTGGGCATGGCGTACACCAGACTACCCATGGGAGCCAATGTAGACCCAGATTCCGCGGACGAGGTGGTGAGGAAGAGTAACAGGGAGTTCTTAAGGATGTTCAAATGGATGTGTATCCGACTGTGAGGCGCGTGTGGTAGAGGGAGAGCGAGTTGAATGGGTTTCGAGCTCGTGGATGGCGCGTGCGTGCCATTGGGTAATTGCGAAGCCATGCTTGAGTCACCAGAGTTGGGCGGTTTATCAGTTTTAAGTTGCGATTGAGCTTCAAAAGTAGGAAGCTTTGAGTGCAAAGGGAATCTAGCGCTTTACAGCCTTGTAACCTTGCAGCCTTGCAGCCTTGCAGCCTTACCACCATCCGGTGACACATCCAAAAAACCCAAGCCTTTCCGGCCAAACTCCTTCGCAACACAGCTTCACGATTTCATGGATGCATCCTCCATAAAAGAAATATGTATGAATCTGTTCCCGAGATCCGAGCGGACCAAATGTAGTTGAATGGTCCTGGAGTATGAAAAGAGCGTGGCTGCTAGGTGCTGAGATTGTTCAATCGATGCCATGGACGCAGAGCAACTTCCATCAATCGGATCTTCTGATGCCGAAGACAGAAGGGTGCTTCTTGCAGCTGTAGACTCATTTTTCCAATACCGACACACAGCTCACTACAACGTGACCCATGTCCGACGGCAGTCATTTTACTCTTTGCCGTCGTCTCACTGGACACTACTCGCTGAGCCCCCTTTTTCAATCCTCGACAACCTTTCCGCGGTCGACGATGCCATAGACTCCAACGCAGACATAGCCGAAACCATCGGTCAGACCGGAATAGCTGCGTTTGGCATCTCAGAGCATTTTGGCGATCATCCTCCGGCAACGAGTGGTGCCCCCAATGCTTCCACGCGGAAAGCCAGAGCAAAACCTCAAGACTTGGATAAAGCGCGAAGCACTCTTCGACAGCTTTACCGAGACTGGAGCGCTGAAGGAGTGGAAGAGCGTAAAGCATGCTATGGTCCCGTTCTGGATGCCTTACACTCCAAATTTGCTAGAGTACCTCGAGCAGGCAAAGGCGACATCAGCGTGCTGATCCCGGGCGCTGGTCTAGGGCGCTTGGTGTTCGACATCTGCCAAGCCGGGTACGCCGTAGAAGGCAATGAGATCTCTTACCATCAGTTGCTGGCGAGTTCCTTCATTCTCAACCATACCGAACAGGCCGAACAGTATGCTTTGTACCCTTGGGCTCTCAACTTCACCAACCATACCAGTCGGAAGAACCAGATGCAGAAGGTGATGATCCCAGATGTGCATCCAGGAACGGCGCTCAACGAGGCCTCTGAGGGTTGCGATGTCCACGCATTCGAGCGACTTGGCATGTCGGCCGCCGACTTCTGCGTGACGTATAAGGAACTCCATAACAGGGAGAAGTACGATGCCGTCGCAACGGTCTTCTTCATTGACACTGCGCCCAATCCCATTGCATATATCGAGACTGTCCGTGACTGTCTCAAGCCGGGAGGAATCTGGATCAATCTTGGGCCGCTGCTCTGGCACTTCGACGGCTCTTCTGGCGCAAAGAACACGGATGATTACGAAGCCACTTCGAAGCACCGGCTAGCAGGCGGCGATGAAGCCCTGGGCATCGGCGAGCCCGGCTCTGTGGAGCTTACGGATGAGGAAGTCGTCAAGCTTGTGGAGCATCTCGGCTTCATGATCGAACGGCACGAGACTGGCACCATATCAGCTGGATACATACAGAATCCGAAGAGTATGCTCGTAAACACGTACAAGCCGTCGTTCTGGATTGCTCGCAAGGTGTAATCATGGATGCGTTGGTCGCATCATGTGTTCTTCTGAAGAGTCGCCATATGTATTTACGCGCAGGTTGTGACGCCATTGCAACGTATGCACTTCAATCCTCAATTAAACGGCTGCCTTTGATCGCGAAGGCCCGACGGAAAGGCTCATTGGTGACGGAGAGGACAACCAAGATTCACAACAAGCAGAAGGCGAGAATGGCACCGTAGACGTAGTTCAAGAGCTTCAGTTGGTGCCAGCTATCTAAGGTGTGTGTGTGATGAGGGAGACCGAGAGCGCACATCAACATGGATAAAACACTTGAGCTTACCGAAGGTCGTAGCAGACCTCGCCACCATGTGCCCCAGTTTCACCTGAGGACTTCCACCCGACATGTGCTGCGAAGCAAGATCAACAAGTGGATAATCTGGACGGAGATGAGCAAACTTACTCAAGGTCGTAACAGACCTCGCCACCATGTGCCCCAGTATCGCCTGAGGTCTTCAATTCGTTTCGACCTGCCGCTGAATCTCTCGATGAAAAGACTATATGGATGGTTGAGCTCAGCGTGGCTGCGTATGAACATCAGCAAATGTGCAAATGGAAAAGGCGTATGAGGGGACTCACTCAAAGTCGTCCTCGACCTCTCCAATCAACCTCGTTTCTCGTACGAGGACTTCAAGCCCGCCGCTAGGTGCCTCCGCGACGAGTTCAAGGTCCAGACGTGGCTATGACGTAGTCAGTGAATGCAGAGATTGCAAGGCAGAAGAGCAGACGCACCTAAGGCCGTGGCAGACCTCGCCAACAAACCCTCACGCATCGGCGAGGAACATTAGGCCACTATAAGTGGGATCTTGGCGTAGATACAAGTGAGTTGCGAGGCGGCTTTGAAGCGGCTTGATAAGAACCTCGTTCACCTGTCCGATTCGACTCGAGCTGTCGCTGTAGCAACTGGACTCCACCAACTTTGGCTCCGGCGAGCGAGGCCTGCAGAGTCAAGGTGGTATTAGTGGTCAGCACAAAAGACGGCAAACAGCCACGTTGTGATACGATTCAGACATAGACCGGCTATGCTCTGCGCTGAAAGCAAGCAGTGACGATGAAATGCTGTCGGATTGCTGTGAGAAGCCCGGCGGTAGGGCTGGTCTATGAGCGACGCGTCAGTAAACATGCTCATTTCGATCAAAAGCAATTCCTCCATGCTGATGCACGTTCTCATGTTCAATTGGAGTAAGGGCAATTGTTGTTTGATGCTGTGGGTGGCATGGGTTGAGGTCGAGAGAATTCTTGAACTCGGTTGTAGAAAGAGAGAGAGAAGTCAACAGAGGCGGTAATTCATGCTCAACGTGCGAGGCGGGCCGAAGTTTTTGCGGTCGATGACAACATGGTAGAAGAGCTTGGAATCGGGTGATTTCAGGAGCATTGCGGAGATTAGGAGTGATATCATTCAGTGAGTCTTAGAGCACAACGTAAACAACAAACCAAACAAAGGCGACGTCATCGAACACGCGACCGGAGCTGTTGCTGCCTGTAGGAGCTTGGATGATGGCGGCCGTTTTAACCGGTGAGGGCCTTGAATCTGTTAATGGGTTCCTCTGCTCTCTATCAATGCTTTCAGTGCCGCGCTGAGCCAAATCCTCGAGGATCTCATCAGCCACTGATATCACGGAGACCGCACCTATTTAACGGCATGCCACTACCCTCCGCGCTCATGCTCTGCTTGCCCGTTCTTGCTGCATCGTGCGTACTAGAGATCGCTGTTGACACGCTTCCAGCGGTCTGCCGCAACATTTCGTGATATTGTCTCTGAAGCGCTTTGTGCTATCAGATTTCGGGAGCTGGAGGTCATCGTACTACGACGTTATCCGGGTCTTCCGGATGGAGAACATCACAGACGCAATCGACGAAAACTTCCACCGTGTCATTTATTCCTGGCTCCGCTGAAGGCAGACCAACGACAATTCCTACTTGACCACCCGCAAGCAGAACGTCCGGTAGCCTGTTGGATTGTAAGGACTCGTGGACTGTCTGCTATCGAAACCGAAGAAGCGAAGAACCTGCCGTGGGGTTTGCACGAAAAAGGGTCGAAGAACGTCTCTCTGACAACACGAACGTCCGCATTCGTGATAGCAAGTTCATGTGGAAAGGTCGTGCCGTGATTGACCAATCCGGAGAAGTACGAAAAAGTAAATCTAGAACTTCGATTCATATGTCACCGCTGAGGAAGACCCAGATCATTCCCTTCATCAAGTTCGCACGATATCGGTGCCAGAACTGCGATGACATTTCTTGAGCATCCAAAACAAGCATGATTACCACAGTCTTCGCAAATAAAGTTGCTGTCACGCAGGTCATCGTTCCAACGAGCAAGAACTCGCAGGTGGATGTGCAACCGAACGAGCTGACGACTGCCCGAAGCCTGGGTTCGAAAGTCGACATGATAGTGGACGCAAAATACCTTGTGATTACCGTGCGGATGGGGGCGGCATGGCATAGAATGACCGTGGTATGGAACACTGCGTAAACGATGAGCCCATGGAGGGCGTGGCTAGCGGCAATGCGTTCGAACTTTGAAGGCTTTAGTACAATGTTTTAGCCGCGTGTGCTTGACACAGATGAAGAGAGGAGGTCGCAGTATTTTCGAGTCTCGTATTTGAAAAGATCTCGATCAGAATGATGTCTCTGAGCGAACCCCGGATTGTAGGACAAGCCATGTAACTGCATGGCTAATTTGCGGAACGCACAAGCACGGTACTATGGAATGTATTTGTAGCCGTACCCAACTTGTCATTCTGGCCTCCTGAACCTCTCGCCAGCTAGTGACGCATATCGTTAACAAACTCCGCTCCAATAGACACCAGCCCAGGACGACCGGCAACGGAGTGCATGGCACAGAAACAAAAACAAAATCGAAGCAGAAAAGCACTCTCAAAAAGAGCGAAGGGAAGTAAAATCGGCGATCGCGTCTGTGGATGCTGCGACTCCAATAGTGCGAGCTTTTCAGAATTCATATGGAACCTACAGACAAGCGAGGTGCAGAGACATTGATGAGACTACACAAGCAAAGTGCCAACCCTTGACACCATCAAAACGCGAATACCAGGAAAATGATTAAACCACCACTGATTTCTGGCCATCGCACTCAGCAGTGCCGCTGTTCTTCCGGAAGGACGCGCAAGCGGGCTATCTTCTTCGATCGGCATTTCGGAGGCCCCCATCTGCACTGCAGTTTTCCTCCTTTCAAACTGAGGAAGAGCCGCTTTTCGAACTGTTTCTTCTGTTAGCAATGTCACTCCTGAGGATAAGCTTCAGTACTGACCAGCCTCCCATAATCGTCCTTCTTATCGTAAAACTTGAGCATCACTTTCCTCGACATCCGCACCTTGCGTTGATAGGTCTCACTTCTGTTTTCTTCCGATGTTGACTTTTCCGTTTTTCCTTCCCTCTTCTGCGGCTTGACCGGCGCATAGAACCCAGCGTCTTTCAACGCCGCTACGTCTCCATGCACGAACGCCATCTTCCTCACAAGCCCTCCACAAGCAGGACTACGACATGTGGGCTTCATGCAAGGTGTCCGGATGGACATTTTATTCGCGGCGGTTGGTCGGAAGAAGGTGTGAGGGCGGTAGTGGCAGTCTGATGAACGAGTCAACATCGTGAAGTACAGTGAGATGGTCAAAAACGAACGACAGGGCGCAGGTCTGCTTGAAGAGAGTATAAGATAACTAAACACAGATGTGGTGACTCACTTGCTGTATGTACAGTGCTTGCGCGGTGGAGATGCAGATCTGGTACGTGTTTGCTGCGGCTGCTGATATGGAGCTTGGCTTTGTGTTGACAAACGAAGCGGCGGACAAAGAGAAGTGAGAGCTTGCCTCTGAAATGCGATGCTCAAGGTATCGTCCAAGTCTCGTTGCGGAGTAAGAAGTATTCCCTGTGGCACAAAATGTTGTGGTAAGAGAGACTGAGACGTGGCTGTAAGTCAAACGAGACAATGGCCATTGTGAAAAGGGGAACACGACCATATGATTGCTAGACATTACGAGTGTGAAGTGCAATGCTATTGAACAAAGGAACAATAGCCTGTGAGGGCCTTGGCAGAGGATCAGCCCGACTCGCTGTGCATCTATGCAAAGTGAAAGTAACTAGTGAAATGGCGTGTAGAGAAGTATCATGCCGATTACCCCCTACAGCACAGCATCCTTCGCAGAGAATGCGGGTACGCATGCTCAACAGGGTGTTGTCCGATATCAAGGCACGCTTCATGGGGTTGCGCAGATGCAGTACGGGGCTCCTTCGGAGCGTTAGTAAATGCATTTGGAAGACAGCGGCTTGAGAACATAGACTCATAGTCTTCGATAACGCCAGTCATGCTGTTGCCTACGTTTTCATTAGTTCCTGGCTCGCGGACGGTACCGCGGTTTGATACACTTGAGGCACGCATAGCCGGGCTTCTTGACAGTAGAGAAGGGCCTTTACCGACATTGTTTGGTGGGACTCTCGCGCAAGAAGGTCCATATGACTTTGGGGTTGAAACGCGAACAAGATGGTGATAGTCGCGTAGGCGATGATGCGTGCTAAATGGACCGCTACATGGCATGTCGGGATGTTGAGATACGGAGCCAGTTGTCAGAAATTCTGGTGGCGGGAAAGTGAATGTGAGAACTTGCGAATGTGACTTGAGTGGGTGGATCGACTTCGGTTTACTCACAAGTAATTCGGAGGCGACGTGGGTGACCACTTCTGCAGGCACGAATGGACTTTGCAGCGCTTTCAGCGCGTCGGAGATGCCGGTGTCTTCGCGATTGACGGGAGAGGGTACACAAATTGTCATCTTCCTGTTGCGTTGGCTGTTAGCTCGCGAAGGCACAGCTTTGCGTGACACTACAGGACTTTGGACCGCAGGTTCAAGTGTTTCTGGAGACAGTTGGAAGTCCTTTTCCCTCGGTGATAGCGTCTCAGGTATGGTAGGCAAGCTTGAGAGCCTGGGCCGCGCTGAGCGAATGGGAATATTAAAAACACTGTCTGGTCGTTGGTGTGGGAAGGATAGGGACCGAGATATACCGGTAGCGGAGGCAATCGTATGCAAAGGCGATTTTGGCGGAGGAGTAGGAGACGTTGATGATGATACCATTCGTGGCGGCGTGGACTGAGTCAAAGTGATCGGCACGGGGCTTATTGGTCGAGAAAAATTAGGCGTTGGACCCTTGCGCAGCATAGTCATTACTGAACACTAGAGAGACT
>JAWDJW010000091.1:0-11225 GCA_033119265.1 Coniosporium uncinatum
TCCGCAAAGTCGTGCCGCAAGAACGGCTATTCGAGTTCCAGCAACCGTTCGAGTGGAAACCTTTAGGGGAATTTCTGGATGTCAAGGTCCCGGAAGGCGCTTTTCCTAGACTCAATTCGATGGACGACCTTTCGAGCCTTTTCAAATACAAAAGGCTTCAGGGCTTGACCAGGCTAGCGCAAAATACGGCAATGACCGTGCTGCCTCTGGTGGCAGCTTATGGTGGGTATGTTTGGTACAAGGGTTGGAAGCCAACCCTGGTGAAGCGATAGACGCCCGGTCGGAACTATTCGGCGTCACTCGCCTCGCAGTCAATCTCACATAGGTTCTTGTATATCGGGAATCTACAACTCGATATGTAACTTTCCGCATGGTCAATATCTGTTTGCGGCGGCCGTTCAAAAGAGACACTCAGTGTACGCATATTGCCCAAAATGTCAAGTTTCCTGCTTCCTCTTGTGCTTTACTTGTCATTCACCAACCGGAAGCAAGCTTCCAACGTCCCGCAATATTAGAAGCTTGTGGTCGGCCTATCGCGCTGGGAGTGAGACGGAAACTGTCCTGCCGCCAAACCACGTGGAAACCCCGCAATGATCAGCGTTGTCCCGCCTCTCCACGTCTCACGAAATCCCCACACTGGTTCTCCAGGCGAATTTCGGCGCGATGCTCAGGGTGCATATGCTCACGCTAACTCGTGAAGCTCTGCTAGGGGTACAAGGCAAATATGTACCCATCGGACGCCTCGACTGCACATCTTCCGTCATATTCAGGACTTTGATTTGAATTTTATTTGTCTGAATCCGGAACTTCTGCTTGTCTCTTCATGTTTTGAGCGTCCAAGTCATTGCAATGGCGCCTCTAAGTAAGCTTGTAGTCAACCCATACAATCTCTGGGTTGTCGTCTTCGTTGCTACCGGGACCATCTCTACCGCCTATGGACTCGCAGTCATCGGTTCTACAGTCGGTCAGGCGGACTTCTATCGCTACTTCAATTTGGCCACTCAAGGCGAGCCGGGTTATGCTCACACGACCAACATTATCGGCGCCCTCAATGGTGTCAACTCCGCCGGAGCCATCATCGGATGTTTAATGAGTGCGTGGACCTCCGATGCGTACGGACGGAAACGGACTATGCAGCTGGGCTCCGCCATCCTAATAGTTGGCGGTGCACTATGTGCTGGGGCTGTCAACATGGCCATGTTCCTCGTCGGCCGAGTGATTGCTGGCATCGGTGCTGGTATACTTGCATGCTGTGTGCCTCAATATCAAAGCGAAGTCTCGACAGCAGAGACCCGAGGAGCCATGGTATGCGTCACCGGCGTAATGTACGCCGTCGGCTACAGTCTGGCGGGATGGTTGGGCTACGCTTGCGCGTTCTTCCCAGCAGACTCGCCGTCATCGACCTTCTCCTGGCGATTTCCTCTTGCGTTTCAATGCCTATCTCCCATCATCCTGCTCGCTGGTAGTAAGCTCATCCCTTTCTCACCGCGGTGGCTGCTTTCACAAGGCCGGCGTGAAGAGGCGTTTGAAATTGTTCGCAGGCTACACAAGTCAAAGGACGATCCGGATGAGATCACTGCAAGAGAGGAATTCTACTTGATGGAGAAACAGTATGAAGCGGATCGAGAGTTGTCGCGTGGGCGCTTCGAGCTCTTTAAGACGGCGGCGAACCGAAAGCGCGCATTGGTCGCCTTCTTGCTCATGTGGGGTGATCAGTTCCTCGGTAAGCACGATCCTGCTTCTTATACCTGGACTTTCAACGCCGCGAGGACGATTCGGCTGTGATGAGTCACGTGACCTTTCTCATATCCCCGTCACGTGATGTTTCACGTGACTTCACTGCATGTCCCCAAAGTTTCTTTACCCTTTACCTTCTATCTGTTGAAGCAGATGCTAACGAGATTGCCTAGGTATCTTCGTCATGACTAACTATGGCGTTCTCATCTATGCAAGCCTTGGTTTACAGGGTTCGGTGCCTCTGCTGTTGAACGCCGTCTGGACGACCTTCACCATTTTCGGCAATGTCGGCACAGCATTGTTCCTCGACCGCCTAGGCCGCAGAAAGGCGCTGCTGACTGGGGCATGCGGCTGTGTGGTATCTTTGATCTTTCTGGCTGCTCTGACGGCACAGTTCTTAGGTACGAGCAATACCGCCGGTCTGAATGCGGCTGTATTCTTCATCTTCTTCTACATCTTTTGGTGGTGCTTTTTCGTCGATGCGACGCAGTACGTCTACGTGGCTGAGATATTCCCGAACCATCTGCGGTCTCAGGGGGTCGCCTTGGGTTTGTCGTCGTTCTATCTCGCATCGGAGATCACGTTGGTTGGAGCACCTGTTGCATTGAACGCTATTGGGTGGAAGGTGAGTTGCCAAAGGCATGATTCCGACAAGCACTGTTAGCTAACGCACTGAAGTTTTATCTCGTACTCATTATACCGTCACTTTTCTACATTGCCAGTATCTATTTCCTCTTCCCGGAAACCAAGGGCCGGACGCTAGAAGAAATCGGTGCACTGTTTGGCGAAGAGGTAGCCTCGACGTGGTATGGAATTAGTGAGGAGGAGAAGCAGCGAATTGCGCAGGATGCGTTGAGATTGACCAAGACTAAGTCAGACGGAACGCATGATCTGGAGATCACACATTATGAGAAGCCGCAAGCGTTCAGGCTTGAAGACGTAAAATAGACTCTGCCTCTTCAAGGGCGAAGGACGAAGACAAGGACCACCCTCAATCCGGATGCATCACACACCACTTTGAGCAGTTGCAGCCATGAAAGAGGCCGAGCATGTAGGTTTGGAATATAGAATTACGGTCCGACGGCAGCACGTGCGTGCCGTGCCGGAAGCGCCATGTACTTAAATGCTACACATCTTCAGCGGGTTCCACTACGAGTTCGTTTGTAAGATACCGTGTAGTGCATTAACGTTGTTCACACCAAATACCTTCGTACTCGGCTTATCTGATCGCGAAAGCTTTTGAGCCGTCACTGTAACCTGGGGACTTCCTTTGAAGGCGCATGGCGTATGACAAAGACTCGCCTCGAGGTTACGGTGCAACATTGAGCCGGAAGCCGCGCAAATGTGTTCGATCTGCTCGCTTCTCTCAGCTCTTGCCATGGTGCACCAAGGCTTGAGAAGATTGTGGAAGCCACCGACAGCTTCGTCAGGACAGTATGTCAACGTCAACAATCTCGTTTAGACTACCGTAGCAAAGAAAGAGGCCTCAAAAGAAGAGAACATCAAAGAGCTGTTCCATTTGTACAGGGTAGCGATTTGGAAGACGCGATTCATTGAAGAGAATTAACGTTAGTGCCCATTGTCGCTGTAATGTCAATATGGCGCGGATACGACGCGTGATCAGACGACCGTCGGAAGAATTTGGTTCCGTCTGCGCTGCAACGTCATTGTTTCCTTTACACTGGTAGTGTACGTACGCCACAGTGATGCCTACGTACGTCTGCTGCATGTTGCGCTGGGACCCCTGTCCCACGATTATCCACCTCAAGTCTATCATGCGCACCAATTGCCACGACCTGAATCAGCGTCTCCCCCACATACTGACGTGCTCCATTAACCCGTTTCGCTTATAGAGGCTACTCGATTGGAGCCTCTATACCACTTTCGGAGAACGTGATCGTGCCCCGCCGCAATGACGAGATGTTGCGTAGACGTAGAGAAGACGTAACCTGACTTGGCAGGATAGTACATATGCCATGTCACTGCCTCAACTACAATATTCATCACTACCTCACAAACACTACCACACAAACACTACCACACCAATCCTACTTCACCCACCAACACCAACATCATGCAGAACGAACACGGACAAGGCGCCTCGCACGCATCCGGCGACTCCAAGGTCCCAGATAAGGTCCAGGAGAAGGCCCCCAAGGGTCTCGAGGAGAGCCTTCCTGATTCGGTATATATATTTGAATTAGAATGTTATTGTGTATCAGGACTGACGAATTCTTCCAGGTCCACCCCACCGGTTCCGACCCAGGCCAGTCCACCAACAAGTCTCACGCCAAGGACGGAGGCGCCGCTTCAATCGTGCCCCAGAAGCTCCAGGAGAAGCTTCCTGAGAGCATCGAGAAGGCCGTACCGAATGCGCTGCACGACACTGGTAGCAAGTAAAGGTTGCCTTCACTCATCATTTCGACTGGGCAATATCATCGTCTACGGGCAGATGAAATGCAGCGATGTTGATTAGCATCTATGATATCAAATGAATAATCTATTTTATCATAACTTCTAGAGAACTGATGCGTCCTGCCTTACAAGACCGACTGATGTGATCTACCCGAACGTGATGCGTCATGTGAATTAACCACGTGATGAATCGCTGCTTTCAGTCCGAGCTTTAACCTCAAGCTTATCGTCCCGGCTATATATCACCTTCCTGTTGCGTTGTTCTCGATACGTTGATCTCACTCTCGTAGTCCTACAATGACCCTTCAATGAAAAAATGTTATTTCTCTCTTTACATTGTTCGGCGTTCTTCGTTTGTACAATATATCTCTCCAGCCGTCGGTCTGCCTAGGGTGGCTGTGGGTGTATACTTCACATGCCAAACAGTAACCAACCTAAATTTAGCTTCTGACAATGTCGTACTTCGCCCCACCTATAGAGCGAGATGGATTTGTTCTACCATGGTCAGCTCTATGACGACGTGGGCAATCTCAACCGCCATCCACGTGCGACGACCCAGGAATTAACCTCACTCCTCCGCCCAGCAAACGCCAAGGAGGCTGTAGCTAAGGACCAGATCGGTCACTGGTACTTTGCTCAGCTCAAGCACTATGGACTGCCTCCCACCAAACACATGAACGCCGCTAAGGTCCGCCTGCTCAACGCTTTGAATTCGGAGGTCCTCGATATTCCGCCGAACGTCAAAAAAACTCGAGGCCGCTTTGAAGAAGGAGTATGATGCGGCGAATCGTAAAGCGAAAGCTGTTCTCAGGTTAACCCCAGCCATGAGCGACACTACCCAAAACAAGAAACGTAAGCGAGACGAAGCGTCGTCTGCAACTGGCACTGTACCGTCAAGCAGGAAGACAGCTGCCCCGAAACCGTCAACTGCACCAACATCCTCACACCTTGCTGCGATCCCACCACAGCAGACTGAAGCGTCACAACAAGGACCAAGGCCCCTTCAGACGGCCAGGCAAACAAAAGCAGGTCTTGCCAAGATGTTAGCGGCACGGCAAATCGATCCATCCTTACCTGGCCCCGTTGTAGTCGCAAGACCAAGCAAAGCAAAAAGGCCATCAACCATCAAAGCCGAGGACGACTCGTCAGGGACGAAGGGCAAAGTCAAGACCGAGGAGGCGAGCAAGCTTGAGAAAATTACCGACGAAGGTGCAAAGAACGGTAGGGCCAAAAAGGAGCCGAAAGTCAAGGCAGAAAAGAAAGGCAGAGTCAAGAGGGAGTCATCTAACAAGCCTGAGAACGACTCCTACGCTGTGGCAAGATCTGCTGCTCCAGCTTACGACCAAGACATGGGTCAAATCACAGGCATCTACAACATAGAAGGTCTAGTGATCAAGTCGGAATGGTCACGTCCCAGCAGCTTGCGTTTGGCTCTTTGTCGAGACGCTTCGAACTACCGAGTCTGGGCGAGCTTTGATTGGGGACCTTAGTTGGGCGTGATGCAGATGAAGCCAGGTCCACCCACTTGACGGGGACGTCTCGTTCGGCTGGAGAGTTACTGAGAACGAGACTGGCACGACGCGTTTTGCACGAGGATGCAACGGAGTGGTGCGTTTCAACTGGCAGGGTATATCAGGCGAGTTGTACGGGTTGTATGGGGACTCGATAGGTTTCCAGGGCCGCCGGAGGCCGGGTGCAAGGACTTGCGATCGTACTCCCGAATCCTTCAAGAATGAGTGGGACAACTTGGTAGTGAATGCGTATGGGTCGTAGCCTACGACGGCTATCCAGTAGTTGCATATGCTGACATATGAAAGTCGACATTCGACAAGCTTACGCTTTGTACGACATGTTCGCAGCGTAGAGGCACATAGAAAGATCGACAAGTTGCCACCGCCGTGTTTGATCAAACAACGGAGCACTTTTTTGACGCCTGCCATGGTTCAATTTCCTGTTTGCAGATCTTAGCTGTGAGCTGTGGCTCTTAGCAGTGGCATCAAACTATCTACGCTTGAATCATGACCCCTTGATACGCATACAATTAAGATTGTTTTTCTTTGCTCTCAACATTCACCATATACTGCTGCGCCCCGGAGAATGCCTGCGGATGAGCTTACGTATTGGACGTCTACGGCCACCCTTCCCTTGGTCAAGGACACTGCCGACTTCACTTTCCGAATTCATACAGCTACAGCACATAGGGAAAATAAGCCGCAAACGCTCGTGGAGTCGTGGTGATGCTTTAAACGCATGCCGGGTGCTACATAAGCGTAGTTCAACCAGTTTGCAAACAGCCACAACGCTCTTCTTCGGTCTTCTATCGGCTCCTGTGAGCAAAGTGTATGCCCCGGAAGCTATCATACACATGGAGATAGCCCGTACGGTGTCTTGTCAATGAACATTCAGACTTTAACAGAGCTCCATGCTACGAGTGTCTAGCCCGGTCACACTTCGCGGTGAAGAGACTGGTACAATGGCGAACCTTGACATTTACTTTGACATCGACGTTCCGACTGGGTTCTTGCTGTAGACGCCGTTCTCCAACACCGTGCGACCATAAAATGGGGTCCTATAGGGAGGCCTAGCGAAGCGTTCGCGAAGGCGTGTTGCTCGGCGCCGCGATCTCACACTCTGTCTTGGGCATATCGAGCCATCCTCCAATCCAGCCCGAAGTGACTTGTCGTCTTCTTCTTGTCGCCGACCTCGCTCTGTTGAAGCAAATTATGGCAGACCTCGGTCTTCGCTCGTTCTTCCTAGGGATGCTACAAACAAGCTGTTCAGAGATGGCAGGAGAATGTGGCAGACCAAAGCTGCAAGGAAGTGGCGAAACGGGTCGGGTCCAAAACGGGTCGGGTCTAAAACGGGTTACATAAGAGGTATTCAGGAAGCGGCTTACGGGGTATCCTTAGGATAATTAAGACGATAGGCTTGTAAACTAAGTAAGCTATACTTAGGTAGTTTATTAAAACTACTTTCTAATTCTAAAATATGAAAACTACTTTCTAATTCTGAAATATATACTACTACTAGACAATACTACCAGGAAAACGGGTACCCGTTCGGGTACCCGCTGATAAAAAAAACCGACCCGTTTTTCCGGGTCGGGTTTCTTAGCATCCGACCCGACCTGTTGTGCACCCTAACAGCGTGTCCGTGTCAGTTATTTATGTCCTGATGGCTGTAGAACAGTGTCCTGGAGTCAATGGCTTCGAAGACGACTCAAGTACGTAGATTCGACCGCATGCTTCTATGTAGAAGATGATGCAGTACAGGGCGTCGATCAAGCCTTCGATAGTGATAGAGATCAGCA
The DNA here is from genome assembly GCA_033119265.1 of Coniosporium uncinatum. Lineage (NCBI taxonomy): Eukaryota > Fungi > Ascomycota > Dothideomycetes > Coniosporium > Coniosporium uncinatum. The sequence continues at coordinate 7,463 of JAWDJW010000091.1, forward strand.
CATGATCATTCTGACCCTGGACCGCCTGAGAACCGTAGTATCGTCCCCCGTCAATCCTCGCACTCTTTTAAACCTGATGCCCGACTTTGCTTCCGTAGATACAAGCTTGCCTCTGAAGCTCTTTTCCCGTGTGCAGATTTCCAACGAACGTCGTACTTCTTCATGTCCTTCGGTTGATGGAGGTCGCAGGTCTGCTCGAATGGCACAGGAGACGGTCATACTCGCTGTACGGTACGCCTTCCACTTCATTGACCTGTTCAGTAGTCGTTGATACTGCAACCGGCTGGCACAAATGCTTCCTGTGTGTCTTGTAGCTTGCGGGGACAGTGATCGAGCTGCTCCCAAAGTCCGTTTTCCCTGGCGTGGTTCCCTTAATCCACGATCTTATCAAGTTCTACGGCTTTTGCGAAGTACTGGCGAGAACCGGCAGATTGACCTGTTTCAACGTAATGAGTCGTATGACAGCCAAACGGACAAGACCTTCAAGCTTTTCTCCATTCGAAGGGGCTGGAAATAACCGTACACATCCAATGCATTGTGCAGTTTGTGCTATGTCTCGGGTGATGCTTTGAACGATCTATCCCAAAGAGAAAAAGTGGTCCATATCGACCCGCAGCCCGCTTGCTCCCTTCGCGGAATCAGGGCAATGACCATAGGAGGACAATTCTTGCCCTCCTCTTAGCCCGGTCTCTCAATCTCGTCCTCCTCATCTTGGCGGCTTGATGTGCGAGCGTTTGCGTGAGCAAATGACCGATGTTTTGTGTCGTGCTCGACTATGTTTCGTTGTCGTCGATGCTTCGAAGTACGCCTGGACAATGTCGGCCTTTGCGTGCTCTGGAGTTATAGCTCATTGCCTCTTCGCAAAGCAGTGCTGACAGCGGCAGTGCTGCGTCTTGGGCTTTCTTCAGCCTGAGTCAGAACTTGACATTAACGAGCCCACCACAATATCGACCATCTCATCTCCTCAAGATCATGTCTATACCATGAGTCCGTCCCTACCTCGGCCAATCCGAACCCAGCAACGTACGATGCCGCACGTCGTTTCGAATATGGCACCCAGCGTTGTGCAAGTTTTAATGTGAGATCACGTGATGATGTCCGAAATCACCGCGTCTTTCACCGAATCATCGCTCGTTCTCGATTCAAACGAGAGAGGCCCGAAGCTCAGAGTGCGAACGCAGCACCCATGTGTGCGAGTGTATTCGAACTGTGCACGATGTCGTTGCCATTGTTTTTGTATCCCCGCAAAACCCGTAGAACGAGCTGAACGGCAAGACCTGGTCTTTTTGCACTCCTCTCGGCTTCTTGCCACCACATTGCAACACGTTTCATCGACACACATGCCCTAGATGCCTTCAGAGTGCACCTATCGATGCTTGTATCGCAAGAACGATGCTAATGTTATCAAAAAAATCTCCGACAGGTGCAGGCTGAGTCGTGAAAGCTTATGGTTGGGCCGCAGGTAGGCGCTTTCATGCCGTCCCTTGCTGTTGTGGCACTCGTTACCCCTTTATTTGACACATCACGTGCTCTCAGCCTATCGTGGCTGCCGTCTGTTTCATTGTTTTTCATCTCTTGTCCGCAAATGCGTCGTAAGGCCCACAACACGAAACTGACACGCTCGAAAATTCCGCGATGGAGTGTGATAGAATATGGTCGAGTTCGGCTTCGTGAGTGCTACTAGCCGGCTCGTCTCCAAGGAGGCGATGAGTCGAGTTGGCAGGAAGATAGCATGCGGTTCGAGACTGAGGCTGGACACTGTACGGGAATGGACCATCTCACATATGACGGCAGCATGCGATATGATAATGGTGGGTGCCAGTCTGTGGTGGCCATCGACAGCACCGTTGCAAGAGTAGCACCGGATACGGTTATTCTCCCATCCAGCAGAAGCAGTCTTTGGTCGGTAATTGCAGTGGCTCTCCGAACCGAACCAACATCTAAACTAGCTGATCTAGTGGTAACGGGGAACCGTTTTGCCTGTATGTCTCCACATGCGCTCTCGACAGCAACACCAATATCGGCCGCGGCAGTGGCTCTCCGGAAGAACATCAAGATTAGCTGAGCCAGTGTTTTCGGGGGACGATTCTGCCTTTATGCGTCCGACCCTCTGTGACATGCTCTCCAGAGCAACACCAACATCAGCTGAGAGAGTGGTGGCGAGAGGTCCTTGGTCGATGGCGGCAGTACGCTCTCTGAAGTAACACCAACATCTGCTCGAAAGTTAGTGATGAAGAGGGATCTGTCTTGCGCCCATATCGTGGACCCCGCCTCTGCGACGTGCTCTCCGAAGCGACACCGACGTTAGCTGAGACCATGGCGGCGAAAAGCCTTTGTTGATGGCGGCAGCAGACTCTCCAAAGCAGCATCCGCATCAGCTTGCAAAGTGATGGCGGAAGATGTTTCGTGTGCCCACATTCGAGTACAAAAAGGCTCAGAAACAATTGGGCTATGTCTTGAGACCTGAGGGGCATGTTCATGGCGAAGTTTCTGGCGGTCCCTTCGACATCGTGAGAACGATGCTCGACTCGAGATGACGAGTCCTGTTCTTGTGTTCTTCAACGTCATCGTCACTGGCCACCATACTCGCCAGACAAGAGCTCGGTTGGCACAGACGTATTAGCGAGAGTGAATGGAGTACGTCGAGACGATATTGACCGAGCATCCCCACTGTTGGGCGATATGCGTGTTATGTATGTTCTGCATTGACTTGTAGTGAATGGCACTAAGGCTGAGCCTTCTAGACGGTGTCATGAATCGAATGTGTTTGTGTTGTGGGGGTTGAGGCCGAATAAGAACATGAAAGGAGGCTGTGGCGTAGTTACCGCTCAATGGCGAGAGTGTGGCGATGGAGAAACACTACATGGGCAAAGTACACCATCGCAGTTACACTATGATCTGATGAATACCTGAACGCAAGCCCTAGTCGGGTCGTCGTGTATGTACTTAACTCCTTTGCACGACTTTGGACCGCACGGGTTGGCGGACGACCTTCTCGAGTGTTCCCACGACATGGCCAGAGTAGCCGTGCATAAGCGTGTTGAGCCTCTCCACAACATTGTCAGCAACAGAATCCCCACGAGATATCAATCGTTCTGAACCGCAGAAACTTCTTCGGGGATGCGATCCAACAGCTCGGTATGTCTGCCGGATTGTTCGTAGAAGGTGTCCTCCAGAGATTGACGCCCTTCATCCAGACTAACGGCGAAGCCGCGGAGAATGGCCACGGTGATGGAGGCTGTGCGCGGGTAAGTCGAGAGCAAACACATAGCACTCTCACAAAGCTTCTGACACTCCTTGTTTAGCCTTGACGAGCGCTCCAATATTGACAGGATGGCGGGCTTGCAGACATGAAGTTCTCCGCGAACAGCATTGTGGACGTACACAACGTAGTTGGAGAAGCTCCTAGAAGATGCTCGGCAGGCTCGTCTTTCTTGCAAGCGCGAACCCTGCTGAATGAAGGTCTGATGTGTTTGGCTAATGCCATCCTTCCTTTGCTAAACGCCAGAAACATGCTGCGCTGCTAATCCGTGAAGAATGTCCCGTTCTCCACAACATCTGGCCCGGCCGTGGTCGGTGGTCGACATCAGGCCAGGTAGACCGTCAACATTGAGACGGCACGAATACAAGCTTGACCTGATTGGAGAGCCTCGGATTCACCAAGCACCTATCTTGGGATTGTCACGAAGAGTGGTGTTCACGAAGAGAGCCAAGGCATTTGAAACTTGACCGAGGAGACATTGAAACCATATGATGAGTCTGG
>JAWDJW010000092.1:0-11209 GCA_033119265.1 Coniosporium uncinatum
GACACCGGCTGGACTGTGTACTCCTCGGAGGAAAGGCCTTGCACAGCCGCTTGGCATATGGAGTGTGGCCGCCATGACGCCGTGCCAGACGAAGTAGTCGATGAAGAGAACAGGATTCTTTGGTTTTGCAGGACATGCGCTAACCGACGATGGAGTATCGCTGGTAATGACGATCAAGTTGATCAAAGCGACAGCGAAGAAGCTGAAGACAACCTAGTAAAGGGTGACACTCAGTATTTTGGTGACAACAAAGCTGGAGACTTCGATTATTGCATCCAGCGGCCTGCAGATGGTCCTTGCACATGCGGCCGCATCATCCGTACAGACAGTGCTCTCTTGGTATGCGAGGGCTGCAACATTGTTCGCCACGTCGCGTGTCTTGCACCTGGCTCTGAAGAGGCAGAGAAACTGAACGAGGTTGCGGCCGACAAAAGTCTTCGCTGGTTTTGCGATGAGTGCACCAAGGCTGACAAACCGCCGACGAACGCTGATGAGACGCCTCAAAACTACAGAGAAAGGGCGACAGTGGACGGTCAGCTTGCACCATGGTGTGTCAAGCGTGACCAAGGTCCTTGTCGTAGCCGCCCCAGCTGCAAAACGCCAGGACACCTCAACAACAGCCAACACGGCAGGATTGGGCTTTGCAAGCTATGCAGCCGTCCGTGGCATCAACTTTGCGCAAACCCACCCATCAGTGACGAACGAATCCATGGCAAGACACCACCTCAACGATGCAATTGGCTTTGCAGAGACTGTCGCAATGCCGAAGCAGGCAAAAACCTCGCTGACCAGTGGCAACGTCGAGCTGGTATAGAGGCAGCGCAAGCGGCAGGAGACCAGAACACAGCCGACAATGCGAGACGCAGTCAAGATGCTGGTCTGCTTGTGGCATCTCAAACTCAGCAGGCGAAGAGACAGAACATCGCAGGGAGCCAGCAGGAAGACCGACCTGATCGCGAGCAGTTGCCTAGTGTTTCAAGGCAGGATCTGCGGCAGCAACGAAGAAGCAAGAGTAGTAAGAAGGAGAAGAAGACGGCGCAGAATACCACGTCCTTGGCGAACGAAGCTGGGTCTGGCCCTCGCACCGCGTAAGCGTCTAAAGCGAAGCTGCCCAGAATCAGTAATGCTTCCTCAGAGCCGCCACTGGACACGCAAAAGGAAGAATACTTAGGAGGGTTCCCAAAGCCCAATGATGAATGTCCAGGTTGTGGCAAGAAGCCCACCAAATCCTGCCCCTGCAATCGCTGCGGCCAGCGCTGGCATACAAAGTGTCATTACGACCCCGTGGCAAAGGCCGGTTACGGAACTGACGACTGCAGGAGTTGCAAGACCTCACCTTCCGATGCTCCAAAGGCTGGCAACGAACCTGGAGATTCTCGACGTTCGAATGCGGGCCTGCAACCTACAGCTCTGCAGCTGAGAGAATGTTGTGCCGGCTGCGGCCGTTCACCAAAGAACATGATCTACTGCATGGGGGCATATTGCCATGGACAGGGCTATCACGTCGACAATGGCTGTCCTGAATTGGATATCCCGGACGAGATACTGGGCAACAACAGATCCAACTACCATTGGTCCTGCTACAGATGCACAGCTGCAAACGCCGTCAGGAAAGCAGGCGGACAGAGTGTCGGTCCCAAGAGGAAGCAGTGGACGGTCTTCCGTGAGAAGGGGCCCTGTATTGCTTGCGGCGAGCACCTGAGCAGTGACCAAGGAGTCATCGTCGACTGCGTGAAGTGCGAGCGAGCTTGGCACCAAAAGTGCCACGAGCCTAACATTGATAACGGAGCAGGACCCGGTTGGCGATGCGCTGACTGCATCGATGGGGACGACGGAAGTTTGGACGGAACGGTCGACAACGAGACGGAAGATGAGGCCGGCCCTGAAGACGACGTAGCGACCGACGAAGAAGACTCTGGGCCTCAAGATGGCGATAACACTGACGCTGCCATGCAAAGCGCGCCATTGGACCTCAAAAGGCCACAGCCTGACCATTGTACAGAAAGGCTGAGCACACGAGACCGATGCTACGGGGCGAGGAGAAGAAAAGCGAACGCAGAGCCGTGGCCGCTCCCCTCACGCCGATGATTCTGCTACCGCTAGCCATAAAGAGCTACAAAACGACAACTCTATTGTCAGCGACCACACACCGTCGAAGATCCCGTCACTCTCTAACTCGAAGAGAAAGGCAAGCTTAGGCTTCGAAAGCCCGGTCGCGAAGCGCAGAAGTTCGAGCATGTCCACGTACGCAGATGGCGAGGCCGGTTGCACATCGCTCTCGTGGGTACCGGTACCCGGGTGGAATCTGATCAAGACAGGAGTGCCGACTCGGAGCTTGCATTATTGGAAAGTCGACGACCAGACTCTGAGCGCGGATGGTTTGCAGGTTGAGCGGATGCGTTGATCGTTTGCTGCTGGTCTTTTACGGATCGCTGGGCGCGTAGCAGGAGACAGTGGCTAAGGTTAAGATAGTCAGACCCCGAGACCGGCAAACCCATACCTTCGGTTTCTTTCGTACTTTCAGGGGTTAAAGCGTTTTCTGTGCGCGTGGATCGTTTTCTAATGGCGATAGAAAAGAAGGCGTCATGGTCACGTGCTTATCAAAGGTTCCTGTTTCCCTACGAAGGACTTCGTAATTCTTAACCGAGCGTACAGCAACTGCTATTTAGTTCTTATACTCCGTAGTAGCGCTTGAATAGTATTTTGAAGCAAATTCGAGCTATTATTCACGTTCATTAGGCAGCGCGCTCGGTCAAGAAATACGAGGTCCACTGTACTTAGCAAGCCTAGCCACTTCACTCTTTTCTTCTCGCAACGCCGGCTTTGAATTTTCCATTGGGCGTGGCTCTTCTCGCCAGTGCCAACGGGCCGACGGCCACTGCCTCAGTATAAGCTTGTCTCGGAAAGCCGCATGGCTTGTTTCGTATGTCATGGCAGAAAGTTGACTGATGCAGCTTGAGGAAACAGAACGTAAGACTTCATTGTCCAAAAGCCAGAGGCACATACTGAGCAATCTGCAGGCTGCGATCCAGAGCTTGCACGATGTACCGCATATCTCGGAGAGCGTCCTCGCTCACCTTCCGGACTTCTCGATACTTCTACACCTCGTAGCTCTGCATTTCGTTTCATAGTTTGCAGTTCCAAACCTCAGCCCAACCCAACGCGATCGCCGTAGACATGGTTCGCTCAGATATAGCTCAGAGTGCAGGCGATGCTGTTGCGGACAGCATCGGAAGACTAGAGGATCAGGTGTTGGGAGAGATTGGTCTTCTGAGAAAGGAGGTAACGGACCTCAAGTTTTGGGTGATTGGGTGCGTAAGAGCCTTAAAACGAACAGCGAGGAGTGGACCAGTGCTGACGATGTATTATAGCAGACCTCCAGTGGCCGCTTTGACAAACAGCAATGTCTCAGATGATTCCCGAAATGCCGAAGAGGAGCGAAACAACAACAACGAGGTCATGAGTCAGACACGGGGGCCATCTTCTCAGCAGAAAGCAACCGATCAACGACTCCCCACGGGCAAACTTCAAGCAGAAAAAGCCCTGAACCATTTCCAAAGTCACTCCGCAAAGCCCAATGACCCTCAGGAGCTTATTGCCGCTAAAGAGGTCACGACAGCACCGGAACGTGGCGGCGATGAGCTCAAGATGAAGACTGCAGCTCCCATTAGAGAGAAAGAAGGAGACGTTACCGCTCGTTCTGGAACGAGCTTGGATGGCGCGCAGCCTTGCAAGCAGACGATTTACGATAAGAACGACGTGGATGACGAATACTGCTTTAAGTGTTCCAGCACGAAACGAAAAACATCTAAGACATGCGAGCTCGTTCCCTGCCAGCATTGCGACTTGTGGTTTCACCGTGGTGACTGCTTCCACGGTGTTCATACAGCAGTGGCTATGCCTCCTTACATCGCTGTTAGCAATGACTATGACTTCTTCTGCCCGTATTGCACAGAAGATCAAGACACTGATGCACTTGGTTCATATCGTCTTCAAAGCGGCAAAGAGCAATCGACATGGTCAGCGAAGCGTGTCAGAGGCCCATGCATCCAGTGTGGCGAACACTTCCAGAATGGCGAGGGGCTCATCCTGGATTGCTTTCGCTGTGGTAGGAGCTATCACATGAACTGCCATCAGCCGGAGATTGCCGACGGAGGTCCTACTGTGGCTCTAGAGAAATGGACTTGCGGAGAGTGCCTAGTTGAGATGACGGCAGTTAATGGGTCCGACGGTTCGGGAAAACGACGTTCAAAAGGTGATAAAGGCTCCGATAGCAGAACTGACAGGAAGCAGGCAGAGCTTGCCGATAACCTTCCTAAGAAGAGGGCCACTCCACAGAAAGTGACGAAAAGCAGCCCTAAGCCGGCTCCTATCACTCGGCGTCACTCAGAAAAGGCTGACAAATCTCCGGTGACCGGCGAAGACCATGTTCATCACGAAGAACCACTCGCACCCCTAGGCAAGTCTCCCACAGCCGGCTCGAAGCAGACCGAGCCCATCACCATCCACAGCGACCCGCTCGAAGATGAACAAGAAGCCGAGAGCAGTGAAAGTGATGACGATGATGAGAATGAAATTCCAGCGAAGAGGCCAGGCCCAAAGGAACAAGTATGGAACGGTGCCCTCGACAGATATGGTCTGTTCGCTGACAAGACGAAGAAGCCTGGGTGCAGTATCACGGAAACGAACGGCAAGCACCGTGATAGCATCGTCTCGATACGCTCGTCTGCCAGCGTTTCCAGCGTCAAGATCAATGATTTCCAGCAACCTGGTATTGCTGCGCCGGCGCCACCGTCTGCTATGAAGCGGAAGTCGAGCACGACGGCTACGGGGGCAGCCAAAAGGCGCAGTGGAGCGGAGGACAGGCTGTCGGTGTCGTTCGTGCAGTGACGGCGCAGTCGCGATGCGGTAGAATGGCACTACGCTGGGGTGCGCATGATCACGAATTCCTTTTGGATGTTGAAGACGGATAATGCTGTTTCTTCTCCAATCATATCAGGCCACCCCAAAGGTTGTACATGCTAGAAGATCGGTATCCATAGACGCGTTCAGACACACTATCATCCGACGTGGCGAGTAATCTCCGACATATAATTGCGCACTTCCCCTCTTTAAATTTTCGCGAGCGTCCCCTGCCTTGGCTGGCGCTGCTCAAGGGAGAGTCGAGCCTCGATACGACATCGTTTCGAAGCGTTGCACGCAAGGTGCCATCAATTTGCAATTACTACAATCTTGGTGTGCCGCTAGTCCTTCACCGCTCGATTTGGGAAGGGAACTGAGGCGCGATCATGGTCGCGCGCGGAGGATTTGAGAATGCAATCCTAAAAGACGATCTCGTACAGTACATCCGCCCTTGTCGAGCAGTGGATCATGGTAAGTAATGAAGGAGGTATCGGTTGATGAGAATCTACGTATCTAGCTACGAGAGGATATGAATAAGTTTCTACTGACTAAGAAAAGTCACGTGACATGCACTCTGACAGTAAGTGTACGACTCAGTGGCAACTCAGAGAGTAGACGAGGAGCGCTGGCTGTATAGTGACTGTGACGGGAACCGTAATCGGACAGGGTAGCGGTGCTGCCGCGGAGACGAAGGAAACCCGGCGGCTGCCCTACGAAACCCATGCATACCTGAGAAAGATGTGTAGAGCAGTGATGCCGAGCCAGAGCGACCGCTCGGTCGAAAGCCCTGTTTCTAGAAAGAAGGAAAAAAAGTTAAAGCAACGTGGTGTCCAGCAAAGCATGAGAAGAGGATCGGCACTGGAGTGAGCGTACTAGGCGCTGGATGCCAAAGTAAAGAAGCGTGGTTATGGCGATGGCGGAGAAGTGACGATGGCGAACGCTGAAATGCAGTGAAGGAGCTTCGTGGCTTGACAAAGGCATTGCATTATATCGGACCCCCATGGGTATTCCGACCAAAAAAAGTAGAACAGGGTATCCTGAACACGTTACAGGGACTTTCCACAACACTAGCGTACAGGCAAATTCAGACTTGGATCAATTCGTCCCTAGCCCGGTCCAGTACCCATCTGCAGAAACACCATTAATACAGCAGAGTATGCGGCCGCAGCTGCTAGAGACTCAAAAACTCTAGCGTTAGTTGCGACAGCGACAAGTACAAAGAACAGGGCAATGAAACCCGTAATGACTCCAAGCCGCTCTTCTGTGTTTGTGACGAAGTTCAGAATCCACAGAGGACCAATAAGCATGCCGAGCCCAACTATAGCTATTACCGTGGAGCAGAATCGTTCCAGTCGCTTATCGTTAGGCCATATGACGTCCCCTTGACGAAGTTCGTCATACTTCTGTAGCTCCTCTGGCTGTCGTCGGAAAACCGGGAGCCTCAGCACAAAGGTCCATTCCAGTACGGTCCGGAACCACGACAGCTCTTTAGGATGCACAGCAACAAGGTCCTCGTGACGGTCTATATAGCCAGATTCGAGATCATCGATGGCCCTTGGGTGTGTGACTTTTAGGAACTTCTCGACCTCATGTCGGTCCTGTTCGCGGACGGTAGGACGGTTAAAAAGCTGGGCGCAACTGTTTATGAAGGAGTCTTACAGGGGTCAGGGAATGTGCTGCTAGCTTATGGGGTTGGCTTACTGTATTCCATCAGTTTCTTCGGAATCTCCTGTTGCATCAAAGCCTTCCTTTTCTCGTTGAGATCGTCTCGGAACGTGCCGTTGTTATAGTCTTTATCAGGAACGTGATCGACGTCATATTCATCGAGCCAATTTAGGCGGTCCTCAAGCTGTGTTATCTCGTCCTGAAGGGCAAGAGCTACACGAGCATTTAGAGCACCAAATCGGCGCACCATAAAGAAAGCTTGCTCGGAGGCGATAAAGCGGGAAAAGATTCGATATCCGATGCGCTTCCAGTTGGGTTGGCTCTGTGAACTCGTGGGTGGCGAACTCCCGTTTGCTAGCGGCAGACCGTTATCAAGTGAAGGGTTCTTGGACAGCGGGAGGATTTGCTGCTCTGAGGGACTTTTTGGGAGGTCGGAAACGTTGGCAGTAGCGGAAACCGTAGAAGACACCATTGAGGCTGTGAATTGAGACGTCTCTGGGCTCAGGGGTGGCGTGACGAGGGACTGGGCTCTTCTTAGATTCGGTAACATCCGGTGAGGAGTCTCCGACGTTGATGGCTTTAATGTTGGCCACGTCTTGACTGGAAGAGGCGTTTGCTTCGGAGTCGGGAGTAATTCTACCATTTCGTGCGACGACGAAAATTGCAGTCCAGCCATATCTGTCTGGGCCCGATTGGTCTGGAAGGCTGAGGCCATAATGCTGCATCAACTATGTTGGGCGGCGAATGCTGTGCTCCAAGCTGAGATAACCTGCGCCTTGCAGTGAGATTTTGGCACGACAAAACTGACCGAAATGGGTGCTGGGACAGACTGGATTGACGCGACTAGAAACATGGAAGCTGATACAGATGATGCGACCACGTTAAATGGAATAGTGGGGGCCCTTGTAGAGTCACAGAAGCAATCGCAAGCGTCTTATAGCTTACGGGCTGCGGCTGAGAAGTGCTCTCACCACGCCAATGCAGCAGAAAACTGAAGCATTCTTGTCGTTTCTTGACCGGTCGACAGGTTCCGGAACGTTTTCTGAATATGCGCCTCATGCATGCTGCACACTACCCCGCCCACCGGTCAGAAGGTGAAAAAGCCCAGATATGCTCCAAGTCAAAAAGTATGCGTTTCTCGAAAAAGAAAAGTGCGGTCGAATTACTCCACCCACATACTGCAGCGTGACATGACTGAAAACGCCTCCACATGATTTGATGAGATAGTATGAGTCATGTCGAGGAGTCGACGTTTCTAGCTGTATCTTCCGATGGCGATGCTGCGGCTGCAGTGTTACCGCTTATGTGCAGCGATGTTGAAAATACCAGGTTGTCGTCATGAGTTGCCAGCCTTCAGTGCAAGGAGGATCAGCGCAGAGTGCCCGCAGCATAGCCCCAAAATCTCAACTAGATCTGCAGTCTGTGTGCACTGTAGCAGGCCATCCACTCCTTATGTCTTACGTCTTCTCTGATTACAGCGACTGGCCGATGAATGACCTTAAGCTCTCCTGCAAGTCTGTGGTCCCGGACATGTGAGTTGGGTCCTGGAGATTTGGTCGAAAGAGCATCGGTAGGGGCAAAGCGACCACTCTCGGGAGCTACATGCAGTGGTGTGCTCTGGCTAGGCAGGCTTTGGACAGTGATTGGATAAACCTCGACTACGGTCAAGGTGGCTGTGCCTTCGTGTCCGCATCCGAGACTAGATGCAGCGGCCACGGTCGAAATGCTAAAACCAGACTCCTGGCTGAACAGTCGTCTGCTTGAACTTTCGTGCTTGAAGAACGAAGGACTCTGGAAAGCAGCCGAAATTGCAGGTCATACCCTTCAGTACCTCGATATTTTACGGCTCGCACGCATCCATCCGAAACGCACAGAATGGCCTTCGTAACAGCTAAAGCGGCTACAGATTCTGATGCTAAACCGGAACAAATATCAGAGAAACGAAAACAGGAGATCAAACTGGACCGGGCAAGAGCGATGTTGAACGCTCAGCGGCGGAAAGACAAAACTCCACCAGATATACCTGCTGCGCCAACAGGGAGCGACAAGATATATTGGTACGAGAATGACCGCTGTTTCTGTTGTAAGACATCGCAAGCTGGGCGTGAGGAAGCGTGGATGGCGTGGGACGAGATTACGGAAACCTGGATTGAGTACAGTGAATTCAAAACAAGTGCGGCAAACACATGGGTTACCTAGATGTGATGCTAATCATCTATACCAGGTATCTCAAAAGACCCCAAGATCGCACGTATGAAGACAAGCGAAAAGAAGAGACCGACTTGGTTTGATCGGGTCAAAACAATGTGGAACGGAGCCAGCGCTCGACAATGAGACTGGGCGAAAGATGGAGCACACACTGGAGCGGCTGTACCGTGTTTTAATGTAAGGCAGGCGACGACATATCGAAGACATTTGTAGCGATAATGAAGAGACCGTGGAGAGGGATGGAGGACTATTTGTCGCAGATTTCGCTCCGAGGCTGAGCCGCGTCTTCACTTTGACGACTGAACCGCGCTGCGGCCATTTCCTTTGTGAAGCCTAACGAGTTGCTGCCCGTCTTCTTTGGTTAGGAGAAGAGAATGAATGGCCATGTTATCGTATATAGGATTAACAGATGTCGGATGGTCGAGGCGTTGGCGGCAGTACGAAGGATCTCGTGCTCCTTGGGCGAGCGCGCTATCTCACGAATCTCGATAATAATAGCGTAAGTCTGCTTCAAAATACTATCTAAGCCATTTAACGGAAGCTCGGCGCCAGATCGCAGTTGCCGTACGCACGGTTAAGAATTACGAAATCCTCCGTATATCGTGATCATCGGCGGACTATTCTTCAAGCATCGGACGTCTAACCGCGATGAGATCCACGTGAACGTGAGTGTGCGGATCATAGGCGCGCTTGTGCGACAGTATTTTGGGACAGACAGGTGTAATATCATGAAATCGAGCTGACATGGCCAACTGGGACTGCGTCACGTGCCTGAGTATGCTAAGCTAAGTACATGAGAATCAATTATCAGCTCATGAGATTTTGGATAGCTTTTCAGAATCTATATCATTAAGTCTGCGTTAAAGCCATTTGCCTCCTACTTCTCCGTAACAGCGTGTGCTCCCTCCTCCTCATTGCCCGCTGTTCGCTCCTATAATCCCCCAATCTTTCCCTTACCTCATCCGCGGTATATCCGGAAGAGATTCCTGCTGCTTGCAACTCATGGACTCGAACCGCATTGTCCGGACCGTTCATCCTGGGCTTCTCAATCTGAGCCCTCAAATCGGGTGCCAAAGCCACGGGCTGTGCTTCTTCAGCGGGCCCCTTGCGCACGTTCTTCCATGTCACTGTTGCGACATAATAATCAAGAGTCTCTGGACGGCTCTCATCGCGGATCCAACGTTCGTCGTTCCACGTCGAGCTGCCACTCCATCGTGTAGTCTCCAACGGCACGCCTTGGGCTGAGAGGACCGTCCCATCATTCCGCTGGAACACCCACTTCTCCACCATTTGCGACGCCATATTGTCGACTTCATCCTTCTTCCTCTCCAAGCTCTCGAGCTCGACGCGGATTTCGCGGACACTGTTCGGGAAGCGACACGTTCTTACCCAAGGAGCTCGAACATGCAGTGCCTCGTCGCTCTCCCAATACCACCAGTCCGTATGCCGGATCGTGATGGTAATAGTTCGAGGTTGAAAATGATCCATTCTGAGTATGGGCGTCACATTCGCCCCACTTTCAAGCATGTACAGCTGTGGGAAAATGCGGATCGAGTCAACCTCGACATCCCCGTGAATGCGGTGTAGAAGGTTCAGCGTTGGCTGCATGCTTTCGATCGTCGCAACACGGCCTGGTCGACGTTGGGCTGCAGTCAGGTAAAAAGTGTGCTCAGCGCTTGTCCAGGGGCGGAACCACGCTTCTCTGTAGACTCGCTGGCAGGTCCTCAGCAGTGCTGTATCGCTCCTCCTAGGGGCGAAGTAGTTTGGACGTCGATAGCATGTCTTTTCATCATACATTCTGCTCGTGTCTTCGTAGTCCGCTAAGGCATATGCGAATATGAGGTCACGAATTTCTCCGGACAGCACAGCGAAGAGCGGGCTCTGGAGTTGATCGAGGCAGCGCTCTTCGGAGAGCTCGACAACATTGAGTTCTTTATTTCGGATCGGCTCTTCCATTGCTTTGTCTTCCTGAGATACGTCGAAGTGTCGCTGTTGTCGTAAGTGGTTGATGACCGAGACAACGAGTGCAAATATAAATATAGCTTCGATGAACATCTCGTATTCAACATACCAAGGATCTACTAATTAGGCTACAGTCCGGTCAGAGTCATACATTAAGGCATCAGTGACTCAGTGTAGGTGAGTTGCTTTTTGAGGCTTGGAGTGAGGCGGTGCTCATCGGCACAATGTCGGTGATTCCAGTAGATCGGTACCATCATCACGTGATGAACGACTATCTCCAACCCTCCTACACTTATCTCCGTTGGTCATAAGTCAATCCCGCCCTTTCCACCTCTTCATCCGCCTTGCGTTCAAATCCTCCACTATGTCGTCCTCAAACTACTCTCACCATCCACCAAGATGGCTTCCCCACCCCGCATCCTCCTCTTCGGCGCTGGCGGCATCGGCACGATGTACGCCTACATCCTCTCTC
>JAWDJW010000093.1:0-11125 GCA_033119265.1 Coniosporium uncinatum
CCTTTGACTCCTTTGACTCCTTTGACTCCTTTGACTCCTTTGACTCCTTTGACTCCTTTGACTCCTTCTCCCGCAAACGACATGGCCCTACACAGCCCCGATGCATAAAGCTTTGGAATGTCTTCCGGGGAGGTGTATTATAATTATGCGGGTTTGGGCCTTTAGGGCGAGATACCTTAGGAGTTTTGGTATGCTTCTCGCTATTCACGCTCATCTCGTCACTGAACACGAATACATCACCCTGGGGAAGCTTTGGTATTGCTGAGTTGGCTAATTCGACACGGGCAGCACGCAGTGCAGGGCATGGATATATTCTGGAATTCTATCGATAGTATAAGATCATCTGCCTCCAATCACAAGTAAATGTAAGACAACCCTTGGCGGCCAAGATCGCAGCACTGACTATCATTCGTAGATGCCACTGCGGTTTCTCCAGAACCTGGGGATCGTTACTGAAGCGGATGATGGCAACTGTCTTGGCTCGAGTACCGAAAGGATGGAGCTGCCCTCTGCAACATCCATTCTCCAGCGCCGCTCACCACTACACCACCACACCACCACCTACCTGCTATCAACCGCTCTCCTCACTCCTCATCATGCACTATGGTACCCGATCTTGAGAAGACTGGCTACGGCTACGCCGAGCAGCAGGAACAGAAGAAAGTTTACTCAGATGTCGACTCGCAAGATGCCTACGTCGAGGAGTACACTCCGGAGGAACAGAGGAAGATCATCCATCGTATTGACAGACGGCTGGTCACTACCGTCGGTCTCATGTACTGCATCAGCTTGATGGACCGGACCAATCTTTCAGCTGCTGCCATTGCTGGCATGACGGTTGAGTTGAGGTTGAACGTTGTCAACCCTCCTCGATACTTACCCTTGTCTTCTTCATCACCTACATCCTCTTTCAGCCCCCATCAACCGTTCTTTGCAAGAAGATCGGACCGCGCATCTACCTATCAGCCATCACCTTCCTCTGAGGAACTGTCATGATTGGGATGGGCTTCTCCAACAACTGGAGCGCCCTGGCTGGTATGCGAGTCCTCCTCGGAGTTCTTGATCCCAATTCATGCTGACAAGGGACACAGGCCGGTTTCTTCCCAGGATGCGTTTACCTGCTGTCCACTTGGTACGTCCGCTACGACGTGGGCAAGCGCTACTCATGCTTCTACTTCTCGGATGCTTCGCCTCCGCATGCGCCGGTATCCTGGCCTACGGTTTGATGCAGATGAACGGCCTTGCGAACCTCACTGGATGGAGGTAACTAGATTCTCTTCAGACTACCGAATGTACTCTTTTTCTATGTATAGTCTTAGGTGGATCTTCATAATAGAAGGAATCCTAACCTGCATCGTTGCTGCGCTCGGCTACGTCTTTCTCGTCACCTTCCCCGACTCCCCCAAGGCGGCCAACTCGTGGCGCTTCCTCAACGCCAGTGAGATCGCATCGTCATCAGGAGAGTCAACGCCGACAGAGGCGACGCCGCCACCGAGCCTTTCAGCCTCAAGAAGTTCGTTGGCGCCGGCCTTGACCTCAAAGTGTGGGGTTTCGCCATCATCTTCATGTGCTTGACGATCATCGCGTACGCACTGGCATACTTCCTGCCGATCATTCTCCGCAACCGAATGGGCTTCAGCGTCGGCGCCGCTCAATGCCTCGCCGCTCCTCCATACGCTTTCGCCGGCATCGTCATGTACGCCACCGCTTGGGTCGGTGACAAGTATCACGTCCGTGGCCCCATTCTCATCTTGAACGCCGTTCTAACACTCATCGGCCTGCCGCTTATGGGCTTCCACTCCAACGTCGCCGTGCGCTACTTCGGCGTCTTCTTGACCACCGCCGGCGCCAACGCCAACATTCCCGCCTGCATGGCCTACCAAGCCAACAACATCCGCGGCCAGTGGAAGCGCGCCTTCTGCTCTGCCACCCTCGTCGGCTTCGGCGGCATCGGTGGTATTGCCGGCTCTCTTGTTTTCCGCAGTCAGGACGCCCCAGCGTTCCACCCCGGCTTGTACGCTTGCATCACTGCAAGCTTGCTTATCATCGTCGTCGTCATTCTGTTGGATATCAAGTTCTACTTCGACAACAAGAAGCAGGCGCGCGGAGAGCTCATTATTGAGGGCAGCGAGAGCGGCTTCAGATTCACCTACTAGATTGCAGGTTTTCTCCCGTGTCGCCGTTCTTTGTACATATCAGTGCCGGTTATGCGGCTGTTAATATTTAGGAATTCGAAACTCATGTAAATATCGCGCTTCCGACCCCTGACGTGAGCGACTGTATGGTCTCTACAAGGCTGATTGTTCGTGGTAACTTAGATCCGACAAAATGACAGCAGACAGTTCCCCTTCGTCTCCGGTGTTGCCGGGTTCATCTGCTGGAGAGGGGGTACTCTGCACGACACACTGAGAGATGAGCGGACAGATTGACACCTCCGGAGAGAGTCGCCTTCATCAGCATGAAGTTCGCCAAGAGCACTGGAGTGTTCCAACAATGAGTGCACGGCATCGTCTCGTCAGCGCTCCAGGACTCGTAACTCGCAAAAGCCGGACAAGAGCCTCAGTGCTCGACTAGAACAACACGGCAGAGCCATTTCATCTCTCGATCAAAGCGACATGCCTGCTCCCGGATGCTGCGTGAAGTCTGCTGGCGCCTCCACGGGGCATATCTCAGGCTCCATGAGGAAGAGTCGGCGATGACAGAAAACTCACATGGTTCTTGCGAGGCACGACGACACTTCTCTGCAACGAGTCGGGCTTGCGATGTTCGCTGCACCATCAAAGCGGTTAGTACAGTAAAAGCAACAACAACTCGAAAGGCGCTGCTCCTGCGGAGGCCCTGGAGACGTCGTGGATTGCATGCGCAGCAAGAACTCTACGGACGTTTTGCACGCCATTGCCTGTGTACCGCCCGCTCCCTCGCAAGCGCTGCTGCAACCAGTGTTCCATCCAACGGTCGATGACAAGACAGTTTTTGGAGATTGCGCCGCGCTCTCTTCCAACGGTAGCTTTGCGAAGTTGCCGTATCTTGTCGGCAACACTGACTACGAAGCCGGGTTCTACAAGCTCTCCGCTTACGCAACCAACAGAACCTTGACTGCAGCTCAGTGGGACCTCCTCAACCTCGCAGGGTTCACCTGCCCAACAGGTACGGAAGCCGCAAACCGCGTGAAACATGGCGTTCCCACGTGGCGCTGCCGCTACCTCGGAGACTGGCCGGATCAGCGGCGCCTACCACGGCAGCGACCTCGAGATGGTCTTCGACACGGCCGAGGACATCAGCGGGGTGCCAACACAGCGGCAGAAAACGCGACGTCGCGCTACATGATGAAAGCGTGGGCAGCGTTCGCGCGCTCGCCGGCTGACGGGTTGGATGACCTCGGCTGGCCGACGTATGATCCACAAGGTCAAACTCTCGTCCGCTTGGCCTTCAACAATGAGGCTGTGGCGTCATTTGTCGATCCCACCGTATATGATGCGCCATGTCCGCCCGTGAACAATCCCGCTCCCGCTCAAGGCGCCTTCTGAATTTGGAGCGGATGGTTTGAACACGTCTTGTACACGTAGATATTGCAGATGGAACGATCATTCCGATAGGCGTAACACCTTCCTGTCAACGTTGTCAAAATAAGCTGTAGCATCGGGTCTGTCGAGCAACTGAAGTTACTAACTCAATCAGTCCAGTTTCGTGAGATGCATCAGATCCCCGGACCCTGCAGACTTGTTGCTTTTCCGCGATATTGACGTCATTTATTCAGGAAGTGATACCTTGGCGTGTGTATTGTTGAGAAACGTTTCCTATTTGTGCGATTCCGGCTTTGTGCTTTTGATATTCGGGCCAAGACAGCTGCCATCCCCTGCTTCAGTAACGATCCCCAGATTCTGGAGAAACCCCACATTGCGGGTTACTGAGGCCCTCCACCGGGTGCGACACTTCTCCACGCTTGGTTCTTGGGCGAAGTGGCATCTTGAACGGAGGGGGACGTAGCCTAGTAAACTGGATCGTACACATTGAACGAGCCTCGAGCGTTGCCCCATAAGCTAGCGACACTAGTCCTGGCCACCTCTCCTCTACCACATCTACCTAGATACTCATCAACATCACCACCTCTATCAAGCCCCAATATGGCCAATCGTGAGCAGCCTATACAGGCAGCTACCAGAGACTTTAAATCTGGTAAATATGCCTCAATACAGCAGCAGCTAAAGCGTACGGAATCCCGCGATCAACCTTTCGCCATCGGCTTGAGGGTCGAACAAACGCGCGTAGCTCTCACGAACACCAGCAGCAATTGACTCCTCCACAAGAGGAGTTCCTTGTTGAGTGGATTATTGAGCAAGACCAGCAAGGATTCCCTCCCTCGCACGCGCGTACTCGAGAAATGGCTACTCAAATACTACGAATGAATAACGATACGGATCCCCTCGGCAATAAATGGACTCAGCACTCTGTACAACGCAATCCACGTATCGCCTCCTGTATCGGTAGACGGATTGAGGCATCTCGAATTAAGGGCACACAAAGAGAGACTATACAAAGGTTCTTCGACCACTTTGAGCGCGTTCAAAGCCAGCACCATATACGGTCAGAGCATATCTGGAATACCGACGAGACTGGTAACACGCTTGGTGTGTGTACGAATACCCAAGTACTCGCTCAATCAGGGAAGACACGCACTTACGTTAAATCGCCTCAGAATCGCGAATGGGTATCAATCATTGAGACCGTCTCAGCTACCGGCTCGAAGCTTCGTCCCGTCGTCATCTTTAAGGGCAAGGCGCCTCAATCAACTTGGTTCAATAGCAATACACCAGCTTGGATATACGCAACCTTAGAGAATGGATGGATAGCGAATCGGATCACGATTAACTGGCTTCAAGAGGTGTTTCTCTCTGAGATAAAGTCGCTAAACCAGGAGGCACGATTCTTCTTATGGATGGCCATGGTAGCCATGTTACTGTTGCATTCATGTGGATATGCAAGCAGAACAACGTCCAGCTCGTATTCCTTCCACCCCATTCGTCTCACCTTCTACAACCTCTCGATCTATCTTGCTTCTCAGCTCTAAAGCGTAGATATCGTCGCCTTGTTACAGAGCTTGCTTTCCTCGATGATGCAGCGCCAGTAAAGAAGGAACGTTTATTGAGTGCTACAATCAAGCCCGTAGCGAAGAACTCACTGAACGAGTCATCCGAGGCGGCTGGAAGGCCACTGGTATTTCTTCATGGAATCCTACCAAAGCCCTAGAGTCCTCTCAGCTCAAAGACCGTAGACCAATACCATCTACACCAACAAAGCAAGCAAATCAAGATGGCCTAGAGCTATTCACCACCCTTCAAACCCCCATCAGGTATATTATACAATTCGGAGCCTAGATAAATCTGTATCTATGAACGGTACCGCACAGAGAAGTACACGGAGGAGATCTTTGAGGAGCTCTGGGGTGAAAGCCCCCGGGCGCTTCGGGTCAGGAAGGGGCCGAGGTGTCTCTTGGAGGAAGATGAGCACCACGACCCGGATAAGGATGATGAGCTGATACGCGCATTTGATGAAGCTTGAATCACGTGATTTTCTAAGTCCGTTAATACGATGAGTCCTTTGGGTTAGCCTCCCTTTATGGCTAAGCTACCAATGTCCCGACAACCGGTCGGTGTGAAGGAGCGAGTAATGGTTCGATTCCTATTATAGTTTCTATAGTTGGCTATCTCCTTCGGTTATAGATTATACGCTAGCAGGTTAGGGTTAGTATACGTATGTAGCCATAGATAAACAAAATCAAACCGAATAGTGTAGGACAATTTGCACTAAACCTATCATCGACTACTAACTGCTGAACCCAACCCGTACTACGCACTTCTAGTAGGTATATCTGAAATCTTCGGACCCTTCCTCCAATCTGATTTCGCCACGATCAGCTTTGGCGTTCGCCCTCCGAAATGCTACGGTCAGTGCTGCAACTAGAATGCAAATCAAGACTTGGCTACCTATTGCCACGCTGATACCAGGAACATAACCCGGGCGATCTTCTCTCCTGAAAACAGTACTTCCAACAATGCCACCAAGCGAGCCGAAGCCTACAAGAGTAGCTGAGCAGAATGCGCGCTTCCACTGCCCGCGGATGTTGTTCGCTTGATACGACATGCAGACTGGAACGTTTGCATTTGCTCCGGCAGTAGCGAGGAATACTCCAAAGTAACGGACGTTTGGGTCTCTGTGAAAGCCCATTATGGCAAGGCCAATGATGGCGAGTATGGCATTGAAGGCGATCGCTGGACCGCGCATTCGGTAGCGGTCACCCCACCACCCAGTGAGCAGCATCTACAACACAAAGCGTTAGATACTGTGCAGTCATCAAGAGGGCGAGGATTTGAACAAACCATGATACCAGCGAATGCGTACGGAGGCGCAATCAGACACTGTGCCGTTCCCACATCGTAACCCAAGCCAGAGTTGAGGATAATGGGAAGGAAGTAGGCCAAAGCGTAACTGACTGTTGTGATGGAGCCGAAAATTAAGGCGTATGCCCAGATCTTCCAATCAAGACCTGAGCTGGCCCATTTCTTGAAGTTGAATTTGACTGCCTCAGCATCTCCCCGATCGGCATTGACGCGTGCGAGCACACATTGCAACTCATCGGCAGTTAGAAAGCGGAGCGACTTTGACGAAGTGTTGTCGGGGAAAGAAAGAAGGAAGGCAAATCCCAAGAATGAGATCAAGCAAGTCAGCTACAAATGGTTAATCATGGTCACACTGGAGAAGGAAGGGTGTGAGTTGCGACATACGATGCCTTCAACGATGAAGATCCAGCGCCATCCGCGAAAATTGGCTACGCCATCCATTTGCATGAGACCAAAGGCGAGGATACCTCCGAAGGCCGACGCAACGCAACCGACTAGGTAAAAGGAGGCATACCGTTTACCCATCTCATAACGCTTGTACCAAGTGGACATGAGATAGACAACACCTGGAAAGAACCCTGCCTGTGAAAGCACCGGTGTCAGTAAAGAGAGCATGGAACATACAAGTCCGTGAGCATACCTCTAAAATTCCTAGGATCACGCGCAACCCAACCAAAGGCTCCCAACTCTGAACGAAACCGAACCCTATCATGACCGCACCCCAGGCCAGTGTGATCGCAGAGAGGAAGACGCGAGGGCCGATCTTACGGCACAAGACCGTGGCTGGGGGTTGCGAGAGCGTGTAGGTGATGAAAAAAACCAATGTTATGATGGACTGGACGATGTCAGCAATGCAGTCCTGAGAACGATTATGGGAAACGTACGTAGCGATCAACAGATCCCCTGGTGAGTTCCAGCTCCTGGGTCATTCTAATGCATAGTTTCAGCACTACACCATCCATCCAGACTCTGTGTGACCTTACCCGGCAATTGCAGCATTCGAAAGGTTCGTTCTGTCGAGGAGCGACACACAATACATGATGCCGCACAAAGGGATCAAGCGCACGTCTATCTTCCGAACAATGCGCTTCTGCTGCTCTACAGACCACTGAGACAAGGTTTCGGAGCTGTCGTTGGATGCATCTTTCAAGCCACCTTCAAGCTGTTCGTGGTGACTGCCGAATTTCTCATCGGCTGAGAGACGGGCCATGATGCGGAATTGTCGTGGAGACTACTTTTCGAATGAAATTCCAACCTAAGGCACAATGCGGAGAAGTGGGTGGTCTTTCTTCTCGTGAGGGCGACCGCCCCATTTATATCTTGCGCGCCGCGGCTCGCAGCACCTACTTCGCCATCTTAGCTCCCAGCAACCAAATCATTAGACACTATTGCTGAGAATTGCCACACGAACTTCTTGGCCAAGAAGCTGAATATTGGCCTATGACGAGGGCAAGTCGCACCGACGTGAGGCCGCAGGCAAGACCGCACAAGGTCTTCTCGAGGCACTCTGTCATCGCGTCTCCATCCATTGAAGAAATCCCGCCAGAGGGTTGGTCAGACCAACATATCATTGGTAACTACTAGCAACAGCTCGACCGGCGGAATGATGCCAAGAAAGAGAAGTTTTCCGCCAAGAGAGAGGGATCCCTGCTAACGCGTGGGGTAAAGTCTTTTGGTGGAACATGACGGCGGTTCCAACCTTAACTTCTCCACAGAACCGAGGTGTAACATCGAAAGGAGAAATACACATGATGAATCGTGATCTAGGTTGAGAAGAGAGTTGGTTCGCCTCGAAAGTTGCACACCACGTACAAACACATCCACAACAGAGTCTTTATCACCAGAAGTCTAGCGGTATACTCAACAGGCTTGACACTGGACTGATCAGGGACTTCTCTTGTCTGTATCATTTTTGCGACGCTCATGGCTCCTACGCGCGGGGTGTGACGCTCTGGCTCTGGACCGCTACTTGTCGTCAAGAGGAGGCGGCCTGATCTCGGTCATTGCGGTCTTCTCCGAATGCCGGCAGATTAAGTCTCTTGACTGAGCCAAGACAGTGTGGTCGATGAGCCATTGAATCTATTGAGCCTTGCTGTCCGTCTATTAGCTTTTTGTCCTGCATCGATAGAATGCACAGCTACACAACGTGCTTCCGTGGTGAACAGATTGTAGACCAGAACGTGTCATGACCCTGTACAGGCGACTCTCGATGGCGCGATCTCCGATATAGCGATAATCTCGATATAGACATATCAATCTGGTGTTTTTATTAGATCCTCATACAAATTGAAGCTTCTCGCGATACTCGTGATATCGTTAACCTCTCCCACCGAACGATCGTTATAATGCGAGCTTCATCAACACCAGCTGTGCGCCGTACGTGTATTTCTAACGCGCAGAGAAGGTCGTTAAGGCAGTGGTTTCAGCAACGGGCTGGCCGTGCACGTCATATTGATGCTATTGACTGGTTTGAGAAGGAGTACGGCTATCGTGTTCGTCAGTCAACAGTGTCAGAAAGCCTCTCCGAACGGTACACCTACCTTGATCTCAATCAACCTCAAGCAGAGAGCGTCAACGCCTCCTCCCTATCTGCCTTCCGTCAGCGAGCGCCTCAATGGCCTATCCTCGAGCAGATTCTCTTCCAGTGGCAGCAGTTGACTGGAGAAAGAGGAGGTCAAGTCAGTGGCGATATCTTACTCCAAAAAGCTGCTGAGATCTGGCCACAAATACCTCAATATTCAGACCAAAAGCCGCCTGAGTTTAGTCAAGGCTGGCCAGCAAACTTTAAGAGAAGGCACAATATCAAGAGACGCGTACAACACGGAGAAGCGCAAGGTGCATATACTGAGAAGATTGAGGAAGAGATGCGAGCTGTACAGACCTTGTGTGGCGAATATCATGAAGATGAGATTTACAATATGGATGAGACTGGGCTTTTCTGGCGAAGAGCTCCTGACGCTGGTCTTACAGCCTCTCACCGCCCTGGAGTGAAGAAAGAGAAGGCTCGTGTCTCTGTTGTTTGCTGCGCAAACTACACTAGCACTCATAAGCTTCCTTTATGGATAATCGGCCACGCAAAGGTGCCTAGGGCGCTCAAAAACCTCAACTTCTCTGCTCTCAACTGCTCTTGGCAATCAAATACGAAGGCTTGGACGACTACTTTCGTTATGATAGCTTGGTTGGAGATGTTCTACGCTCACGTTGGTAGCAGTAAACCTATCCTCCTATTTATGGATAACTTCTCTGCCCATTACGCTGGTGTTGAGGCACGGCCACCGCCTCCTAATATCAAGATTCATTGGCTGCCAGCTAACTCAACAAGTCGCTTCCAACCTCTTGATCAAGGGATTATTGCAACAACGAAGGCCTACTACAAGAAACACTGGCTACAGTTTATGATTGACCAATATGAGAAGGCTCTCGATCCAATCAAGACTACGAATCTCTATCTCGCAGTACGTTGGTTACAGCAGGCGTGGTTTGACGAGCTCTCACCATCAACTATCTACCATTGCTTTCGAAAAGCGCAGCTTCTCCTAGATCAACCTCCAATTAACCTCCCTCAAACGCCTGCCCCAGACCTCCGGTCTCTCTATCAAGAAGCCAATAGAGCAGGCCAAATCCAAGAGGCTATGAGTCTTGAGAACTTCCTCAACCCAGCCGATGACAACAAGCCTCCGCACGAAGATTCTGTAGTCAGTGAAGATCAAGAGCTTTTGGATATTATCACACAACATACTGGAGTCTCTGGCGAGATTGGGAGCGAAGAGCAGGCTATTGAAGATGAGGCTATTGAGATGCGGCCATTGCCAACAGCTCCGCAGGCTCTGGAGGCGTTGGAGACTCTCATATATTGGCAACAGCATCAGCAACTTACAACTTCTGACGATATTCGCCACCTCAGCAAGCTAGAGCGCTTCCTACATGTACATAGACTTGATGCAAATTACGTTGTAATATTGATTAGAAAGTCATGCACCTGAATAGTCCAAGTCTAAGTATCGGTAAGAAGAGCGCACGCACGTGCAATTACAAGTGAGAAGCGCATGCACGTGCATTTGCGAAGTGAGAAGCGCCCGTGCGCGTGGTGACATAATCAGGCCATAGTATTTGCACGTGCGTTGGAAATGGCGTGTTGCGTAACCACGTGCGCACGTGAAAGCGTATATGAGGTGTTAACACGCGCCAAAGGTGACACAGCCAGCTATTGGTGGTGATAGGTATGCGTCACATGGTACGGCCAACACCGCTCTGACAGTGCGCCAGTGAGTATAAGTATGCGCCTCTAGGCAACGCAACAACATACATCTCCAAGCTTCCAACAACTAGCTTGAGCGCACTCCAAAGACTCACAACTTTGCGCACTAAGCTCACCAGATATCCTCCACACACGCCAGCTTCACCCGTATCAAGCCCATCAACACACGCATCACATCACCCACCACCTTCTCCAAACGTACCAGGCGCACGCAAGCGTCAGTGAAAAGAGCAAGGAAGACGCGCATACTAGGTCAACATGGCAACTGCTGGCCGGCGTGTCAGCGCATTTGCTTCGCTAAAGCATGGGCGCAGCGCTTCAGGCGCAAACATAACCAAAGAGACTGCGTCTGGGGGAGCAGGTGGAGGTGGCAAGAAGCCAAACCAGAGCCAGTACAGGTCAGGTCATTACGCAGAGGAGAGTGAACAGGCGCAAGAAGACAGTAAGTGCTGACAGGTGAGAGAGATGG
>JAWDJW010000094.1:0-11107 GCA_033119265.1 Coniosporium uncinatum
TCTGATTCCACGCTTTTGATCTGCTGCTCCGGGATTAGTACTGCAGTGGTAAATTCCATGGTACAACTAACACGAATCCGTAAGTTTCGGGGAGTGAATATGCAATGCCGCCATCAAGGGCATCCCTCATAGCCTCGCAAAAATGCTAATATCGTGCAGCGCATCAACAACCTAGGTCCTCCGCATATACAAGACGATCCATCCCAACAATCGATATACAACCATGATTCCGACGAGTATGCCAACAAGTGTGCCCGTCCTTCCAGTACGATATCCATAGGAACTCAAAACCGCATTCCCAGCAATCCTACACTCACTCTCTAACGCACTGGGATAGAGACATCTGCAGTCTCTTCCGCACGCATAGGACCTCCCATGGAACTCATTCGTCATCATACCCTCAAAAACGTAGCCCTGGTAATCGATGTAATGGAAGACATATCTCCAAAACACGTTCAGTTGATCTTTGGGCACCAGGAAACCGCCGACGCACATCCACAGCCCGTTCGCAAAGGCCGTCAAAGCGAGTGCGACGACGAAGATGGGAGTCAGAGACGACAGGAGCACGACAAGGGACTCGGCGCAGAGGAGGTCAAGGAAGAGGTAAAGAATCCAGCAGAAGAAGGCCGTGGCTGTGGGCGTGAAGTTCGTGAGGAAGTAAGCGGGAAGGGAAAAGAGGACTACAATAGCCACTAACGGCGTGTGAGTACCAACTTTCGGAGAATGCAAGTGTAAACGCTTACATAAGAACGGCATGCCGGTAATGAAGTTGGCGAGCATGAACGCGGTGGGACCGTAGAGGCCGTTTGCACGTTCTTTGATATAGAGTGCACGGTCTTCGAGATAAGAGGGGATATAGGCGACAGCCATGAAGGACATGAAGGCTCCTCCGAAGAACTGGACTGGATCGTTAGTGAGTTCTTTCGTGCGCGCGTGCCGCTTCACTCACGATCGCATTGACAAAGGACTGAATGTTCTGCTGCTCCAAGCTCAAACGCAGCCATACCGTTCCCATCATGATCGCGAGCCCTAGATACATCGCCACGCGGACGCCGTACGTAAAGACGTCACGTGAACTCTTTATAAGTGAGCGATGGACGAGGACAAGCGGAACCTTCAAGCGGCTTGCGAACCCTCGGCCACTATCTACACGTTTCTGCGTCTTATCGGCGACAGACGTACATGCTCGTTCCGAGGAGATGGCTCTCGACTTTTCCGACTGCTCCCAGGCCGTGAGCAGGCCTGTAAATGCCGTATCATTCAGCCGATGGGCGCCGAGAAAGTCCACATTCACAAGATCGATGATGAACTCCGCTGGGTTGACGTAAAGCGGCATCTTGTGCCCCACGGACTCGAAGTACGAGCGGATGTCCGAGACGGGACCGTTATAGGCTGTCCGTCCTTGAGAAAGGAGAAGGAGCTTGTCCAAGAGCTCGAACGTTGCAGTAGACGGCTGATGTATGCTTGCGATGACGAGAAGATTGTGTTCCTTTGCAACGTTGCGAATGTAAGACATCACCTCGAAGCTGGCCGTAGAATCGAGTCCGCTGGTAGGCTCGTCTAGAAAGAGAATCTTCGGTGAGGTGATGAGAGCGCTGGCGACGCCGAGACGTCGCTTTTGGCCACCGCTTATGCCTTTGCGAATCGGCGTGCCGACGAGAGTGTTCTCTTGTCGCTTGAGACCGACAGCTACCAGCAATGCTTCGATCCGCCTTATTCGCTCGGTTTTGGAAACGCTGGTCGACAGTGACAGCTTTGCTGCGAAGGAAAGGGTTTCCTTGACGGTCAGTGCTCCCAAGAGTGCGTCTTCCTGCTCAACGTAGGAGCTCATCTGTCGAAACTCCTGAGGGAAACAGGTCATCCCGTCCACGAAAAGTGACCGGTGTATGTTTGCTTTTGCGCTTGCGTCTCGGTTCGCTAGCACATTTAGCAGAGTGGTCTTTCCTGAGCCCGAAGGACCCATTATCGCGAAGAGCTCTCCTGCGAAGATCTCGTTAATTGGACCATTTGGTTGCTGGGTTCCGTCCTGGATCTTACCTGCTTTGACAGCGCCATTTATATTCGATAAGATGGCTTTTGGTCCTGCTGATTTTAGCTGTTTCACAGTGACTGTTACGCCTTCCCAAGAGAACTCTTGGATGGTTGAGTTGGTAAGATCTCCAAGGCTATATGACCCTCGCTCCGTGTCTGTGGTAGAGGAATCTGCCATTGCAATCACTTGTCTTCTGTGCCCGTGGGGAATATGTGAGGAGAAACGAGAATGAGAGGCAGAAGATGAAAGCGGAAGATTGATACGCCATATTATCAACAAGCGCGGCTGAGGTTCCGATATTGTGCAGAGACCATGTGTTCGCCGTCTACGACTTCGCCGAAGTTGGTTGCGGCTCTAGCCTATCGAGGGCTACAGCGCGTGATAATAGTCGTAGCCCGCTCCCCAGGTTTATAACGGTTGAAGAAAGGCTTGTACCTATATCTAGCGAATCGGAAGCATTGCACTAGATCGCTTTAGGCTCCGTTGAGCCTGTTTGCAGTGACTCGTCTAACTCGTCTGCGCAGACGTCTGGTTCATATTATAGTAATACCACTCTCAATATGAGTCGAGAGGGGTAACCGGTGAGAGCTGCAAACCGGAAACGCCGACCCGACGCTCTCTGACAAGGCGGAGTCTCTGCGCAATCCGGTCTAGCATTAGCCGCCTGCATTGACAGCCGTACGCGCATGAAGCCGCTGACTTGGACTGCACTTCTAATAGTCAATGCCACTTTGTCCTCACGTCCTGTGCCGCGTGTATATCCATTGAAGCCGCAGCGTGTGCAGCCGCGCAGAGTAAACAATCACTAGAGCGTATTCTGCCTCTTTGACGATGCGGTCTCGAAAGGATAGGGTTTCGAGCTTTCGATGTTTCCTTGATGAGCAGAGCACACGGCGTGATTGCAACTGCTGCGGACAATAAGCAGTAATACAGTACGGTACATAGTAGTGCTATTTCATTGGCTGACGTAGATGTGCTAACGCCGTTACAGCTCACACTATACTTTATCGGTCCCTAGTACCTTAGTAAAGCCTCCTTGTCGGCGAGACGCTACATTAGCCTCCACGTGGCACCTACTCACGTCTCTCAAAACTCCCTTACTATATGTAGTTACTAGTTGCTACCCTTAACAACGCCTCTTTTTCTCGTCGTGCGGGCAGGTAGTAAAAAGAAGCCATACTCGAATGATCGGTTCACCGCCCTTCGCCGTCTCGAATATGCTCACATCGAGGTGCTTTACTAGTTTCGACAAAATCTACACGAGCGTATATGCGAAGCGGTGATTCGCTTCCTCCACAGGCTATGCAATAGATGGGCTGGAACTCACGTTTTGCTGAGGAGCCGAGATGGCGCGCTTTTTCTTCGACTGCCCGTGTGCCTTGGTACAGCACCTCAAGTCTTTCCAAATCTGCCTTGCTACCATCAACTAAGCTTCAGTACCGGTCAGCTATCTCCAACTACTCTGCTTCGTAATCTCGTACTTGCAAAACGATCAATCTCTGTGACACCCAACAGAAGGCTGATGATCCTCGATCGGCGCCGTAGGATTCTACGCACTGCCTGTCTGGGCGCTGCATCTCGCATTGCACATACGTTCGAAATCCAGGCCCACCAACCGCCACTTAAGGTGCATAATTCGCAGAAAACACGCAGGACCCCGTATTTATGCTTGCCATTGCCATTTGGAGCGCTACTGGTAAGTCGGAGCCCACGTTCGGGTCTTTGTATCTGTTCTTGTTCCATTCCATTCGTATCATGCACTCATCGTCAATCGCGTATAATGGAAGGATTGAGGCGTTGAGGGAGACGGAGTATCCTATGCTGCGGGGTAGGTCAACACCTTAAGCCTACAACGAGGCAACTTATCAAGATGTCCTCTAGGAAAGGCATATCTGGACCATGGCGGGACAACAGTAATTGGCCGCCTAGTTGTGCCTTAAGATGAGTGGTAAATTAACTTTCTGCAGCTATATGCCAAGTCACTCATCGAACGGACGTCGACAGACCTCATCTCAAATCTCTACGGCAATCCGCATTCCGAGTCAACCCCATCCGCATTGGCAGGCCGCAGAGTGGACGAGATCCGGCAGCGTGCCCTGCAGTTTTTCAATGCCGACCCAGACCATTTCGACCTTGTTTTCGTTGCGAACGCCACCGCCGCAATCAAGCTTATTCTCGAAGCCTTCCGCGACGATGGAGCAGATTCGGGGATAGGAGGCAAGGTGAAGAAGAAGGGCCGAGGCTTTTGGTATGGTTATCACCGAGATGCCCATTCAAGCCTGGTGGGCGTTCGCCAAGCGACGAATGGGCTGCATCGCTGTTTCGAGAGCGACGCGGAAGTAGAAGAGTGGATTCAAGCTGTGCCAACGAGGGAGGAGAAGGAGCGGACTTGTCTCTTTGGCTATCCTGGACAATCGAACATGACCGGTCGCCGGTTGCCACCCAGCTGGCCGAGCATGATTCGCCAAAGTCAGAAACGACAGAACACATACACCCTTCTTGATGCGGCAGCCCTTGCAGCTAGCACATTCCTTGATTTCGGAAATGAGGTCAATGCTCCCGATTTCACCTCCGTTAGTTTCTACAAGATCTTCGGCTACCCTGATCTAGGAGCCCTGATTGTACGCAAAAGCTCGGGCGCCATCCTGCAGCGGCGGAGATACTTTGGTGGCGGCACAGTCGACATGGTCATCTCCATCAAAAACAATTGGCATGCGAAGAAAAACTCCTCTCTCCATGATCAGCTCGAGGATGGTACGCTACCATTCCATTCTATCTTCGCTCTGGACGCCGCCATAGACGTCCACCAACAACTGTTCGGATCCATGAAGGACATCTCCGCACACACTGCCTTTCTTTCAAAGCGACTCTACGACGGCCTTTCGCAGCTAAAACACTTGACGGGTACACCATTGTGCCATGTCTACAAAGACGCGTCCGCGGCTTACGGCGACCCGGCCACACAAGGCGCCACCATAGCGTTTAACGTCCAAAGACCAGATGGAACGATCGTCGGCTACACGACTGTCGAGCGTCTCGCCGACCAGAACGGCATATACCTTCGCTCCGGTGGCCTCTGTAACCCTGGCGGCATAGCAACCTACCTTGAATGGGCGCCCTGGGAGATGAAAGCAGCCTACGCAGCGGGACATCGCTGTAGCAGGCCTACAGAGGTCATGCACGGCAAGCCAACGGGAGTCGTAAGAGCTAGTCTAGGAGCCATGAGTACGATCCGCGATGTAGACGCACTCGTTACGTTCTTGCGGAAGGCGTTCTTGGCGGACGCGGTTAGTTCGGACGCGTATATGGGTGGTCAGCTTGCTGCTTTGGATTCTGATACGAGCGTCGCTGACTCTTTGGGTTTGTCCGACAAAGGTCATTCCAGGCCTGCGAGGGCGCAGGGGTGGAAGCCGCAGATTCGAAACTTTATCAGAAAACATGTGGCGATTAAGAAGGCTGCTAGAGCCGGAGCATAGTATGGCATGTCATGTACAGCCGTTGGTACTGTTTTTGTTCGCTTTTGCCGGCGAAGGTTTCGAGTTGATCGATGGGGAACAGTGTATATGGAAAGAGGACGAGGCACCTTTGTAATACATGGGAACTGGCAGAGATAGCTGGCGGCTTGTGGACTTGAACGTCAACGTCTTGATGACGACTCTGACCATGCGCGCGTCCACTGTCTAAAGAGACTGTGCAACGGTAAGGGGAGAGGAACGCTCTTCTTGCAGTCAGTACCGAGTAGACTATGCCAATGTCCTAATGAAGGATGCGTTACTTGATGATGTGATGGGTAAGTAGCTAGAAGCGGATTTGAAGACTATACTGCTAACCAAGGACATATCGTGCTGTGCACTTCAACTCTCATATTGATCCGCACCTTCTCGCTGACAGAAAATATAAAGAGCGTATTACCAAACCCCTGACTCATAGCACAGCTCCAGATTACGTGTGGTAGATGTCTGATCACCCCACCCTCGAATACCCCCTTTAACCAATCTGATATTTGCATGCGATCTTTTCCTCTATTCCGCAGGCGGTTCGTCGAAACGCCCACACCTATGTTGCCTCTCGCTGTCTAGCTGAGCAGAGCACTCATTCGTCCATACACACTTAACGGCATACCACACGTAGGAGTCCGCATTGAGGAAAGCCAACCCCGGACTCACATCATCGAGACGATTCTGGACGAGCATTCTTGACCCCAGCGGCCCGTAGGCGCCCGTGATGTCCTTGATGATGGCGGCGCCCGGAGAATCCTCGTTTGTCTCGCCAGTGGCGCTGCCGATGGCGTTCATGTGCAGCATTTCGTGGAGAATAGATGCACCGAGGTAGTCCATCTCTTCGGTTATGCGGTAGAGACCGGAAACTTCGTCGCCTTCGTTTCCGCCGATCTGGAAATCCTTGCATTGGAGCTCGCTGCGGACTTCGGCGTGATCTTCGAAAACCTCGTCGCAGAAATAGGCCTGTGCGGTGGGGTAGCCGGCGCGGGGGTCGTTGATACAATAGCCATCAGCGGCCCAGAACTCGTTGGCGGCGCCGCACATGTCGTTTGGGGCCCCTTCCAGCTCGTCGACGCCAACGATGGTAAAGTGGCGGAGCACATCACCCCCTTCATATGGCGTGTGCTAGAATCATCGGTCAGTCATGTGCGTCGAAGAGATAGGCATCCAAGTGCTTACGGTACTAGGCGCAACACGGTTGAAGACGCTTCGCACCAGCTCACGATTATCCTGACAGCAGTTGTCACACAAGCCTTCGCAGGGGAAATAGTATGTGAATATATCCGGATACTGCACGAGGCATGTCTGAGCCCTGGCTGCCATTTCGTACACGTCAGGCAAGGCGCCCACAAGATCTATCAGTCGCGGGTCGTCCACATCGGCTCACTGGTCAAACGTAGGATTGCGCGCCCGTTTGACTAGAGTGGAGTTATGGGCAAAAGACTGGCCAGCTTTTCTTGTGACTCCAGGTCTGGACCAAGCTAGGTGAGCTAGAGATGTCAACACCCATAGAATGACACGCAGGTACATGTTGATGGTATGGAAAAGGTAACCTTGAGGTTCAAAGGCAAGTAGTCAGCGAAAGTTGGCTGACTGAAGAGTATTGCAGTGGTTTCGTTCAATTGTCGGGTCTGGAAAGTTGAAAGAGAGTCGGCGAGGAAAGCTGCCTTCAAGTACTCTAAGACGCATGGCTCTGCGGCGTGGGGATGGCAGTGTATTGGCGTTATGACTAGAAGTGTTCAGGCCACCACCGTCCAATTTGGTTACTGACATAGAGTACGCTTTTTGTGTCTGAAGTATAGCGAACAGCGTCATACGCAACTTGACCAACATGCATGGTAGAGCACCAGCAAGGCGGCGAAGCAAATTCGCAGGCGCTGGAGAAAAGTTCGTTCATCAGACTACACCTCCAGGAGCGCTTGACTGTCCGTGAGAAGCGCATTACGATAGGCTGGTCAATGCTGGGAGTGAATGTCTCTCGTTGAAATGTCGACGTGCATCTTTGCCGCGTACCAGAAAACATATGAGATGGTAGGCAACACCAACTCCAAGCCACCAACGCGGCGCAAGGAACGTTTAATGGCACAATCGTGTTTTCAATACGCTTTTCAGTTCTCACAGTTGCTGTGAGTCCTTCTTGTGTCATTGGCGACGAGTGTAAAATCCACGCCGCAATCAGGCAGCGAGCGGCATAGTTGAGAGTCGGCAATCGTTGTGGGAAGCTCGGAGGAGACTTCAGCGCTTGGTAATTACTGTTCGACACGTTCCACGATGGATTACCATGGCACAGTGGCTTATGTAGAAGAGTTTTCGGAACTTGACAGCACGTCGCTCTCCCCGTGGGAGGTTCCGAAGGATGTCATGTTGGACTGTCAAAGCGCGTCGTCACGACCAGCAACGACCAGCGACGTCAGACCGGCCTCATTCCATGTTGAGCACGACGACAGTTCAATGCTGAGCCGGAGCTAGAAAGATTGAAACATGTTGCGAAGTTGTAGCATTGCGAGAAGGCGGCACAGGCGGGACGATGCGCCATGAGAGGCACGTTCCTTGGCAAAAAGTTGATTTGGGGGCAGAGTCTCGCCCGATCAGCTGTGGGAAATCAGGACCATCTGGTATCACTGTTGCTCTCATCTCTCTTCCCATAGTTTCGTAATCATATACTGTGCCTTTAATACAGCTCAAGCCTCACATGGAGTTTGGAACCTGGGCCAAGAAGCTCGCCGGCGAATGTCAAACGCATGATGCCAAAGCGTTACTTCGGGATCCTCCATATATCGCCGTGGACTTAATCGATACCTGCACTGTGCTCATACTCAAGTGTGGACACGCCGTACGTTCTTGCAGACATCGTTCTACACGCAGACTCACCAATGACTTTTTGCCTGACCATGTCACCGTTCCAGCATGTGAAAGGCCTCGCATCTATGATCGATCCGTTTTCCAATGTGCTACGTCCAGGAGTGTTGCCATATCCGCAATATCGGAACAGTGTCTTTACGCTCTCTCATAAGACTGCTGGAGGCTTTTTGACTTTACACCCTGGACAACCGCACCGACGCTCTTCGCAGTTCAGAAGAGACTACTCCAAGCCCTACGATCCCGTGCGGATAGCGCAGATCAAGCGGAAGATGGCAGAGGAGCTGCAAAAAGCCTGGCAAGGCGATGTGACCGCGGGCTACTCTCCGAAAGAGTTGATGCCATGGGGAATGGGCCAGCTCGTGGTAGGCAAAGAGTACGTGCTACGTGTTCATGACAACCTCAAGGTCACTCGATGTTTGCCTGGCACAAAGGAAGAGCTGCTGGCCAGGTTGGATGCCGGCAAGGTCTTCAACTGGGGTAAGACGGACAGCCTTCCGATCATTGATCGATCTGGAGACGTACCCTTTCGCGTGGAGGCATAACTTTTGATAACTGCACCCATGAGGCGTGTTCTTCAGGTGACTGCACCCGAGGGGCAACGGGGGTGTCATTAAAGGACTTACTGCAACTGATTTGGTCTCCATTCACTTCCAGCACCTGTCGGAAATGGCGTCTTCCGATCACGCCGCATGCAAGATCAAATTCCTTCCGACAACAGAATGCTGGCACTACTGCATGCTGTGAGTCTAGGTGTCCTTCTCGCAATGATGGCACGCCATCTCCTGGATTCGAGTTATCGTATGATCCACGGCACGCGATGCCAATGACACAACCACGCACAAAGACATCCGGGAGAGCCTTGCAAGGTAAAGGTTGTGAAGTCGAGCTGGGATATTTGAAAGCTTGAAACGCAGGTTTCCGAACATGTAATGATGTCTCGAGCCGATATCACTGAACTAGGCGGGCAATGGATAGTACTTGAAGGAATCAAGTTGGCTAACAGCTCCGTGGAAGAGTTGCCTTGCTCTGATCAATTTCGGCACAACTCCACCCCCAAGATACCTTGCTCACCTCATGACAGTGCTTGTGCAACCTCGTTGAACAGCCCATGAACTTCTCGCTGTTGTTTCTGTGGGGCTGCCGCCTTGCTTTTTGTAGTAGCTGCGCATCGTAAATGTCCATATGAAAGGGCTAAGACCATAACTCAACGGTAGGGAGAAGCGCATTTCGCGGTAAGAAAACACGCAAATAGTTTGTTGACGCTGGTCAATTCTTCAAGTTGTCAACCTGAAGAGCTTGGATTGTTATTAGACTAGCATGCTGATTGTCTATCTGATGTTATTGTAGACATCATGCCAACGGCTCGAAGCCTCACAACTAGTACTCTGCAGCCCGCCGTTTAAACGCTTTTAACACTCGCTGAAAGAAAGAGTAGGCCAAACCTTGCAGGTCTCCAGCAAGTCCAGGTTCACTCATCTTCCAAGTCAGCGTCCTCTCTTTTCAAGTCAGCGTCCTCTCTTTTCAAGTCATCGTCTCCTCCTTCCAAGTCATCGTCCTCTAGCCGGCACCACCAACAACGCAGTAGCTCCCCATCGTACCTACTGTAACGCTCGGGTCGTCCATAACCGCGGTAGACATCCTGAGTCACGAACCTATAAAAACAGCCGAAAGACAAGACACCTTTCCACCTTCGGCAAGCGAAGCAAGGCCACAATGCCTTCTGATGCCGTATATCACTAGTAAGCTCGGAACGCCAGAAGGAGAAGCGGAAGCTACTGTTCGTCGTAGTCCAGAAGTCACTCTGTTGAACGAGGTCTGAATAAGCATGGAACTGTTCTGCAGGTTCGCTTGACGGCGTATCGAGATTTCGTACCGAGGTACTGGGAAGATAGCCAGGTGAAGCTCTGCAGGCAGTGCAGAGATGATGTTCGCCATTGTAGAGCGATCCAACGTGTTAGACTGAGCATCTACAACTTGTCAGTATCACGTCGAAGCCTCGGAAAGAGGTGCCTGTGATACCTTCGACCCTCTCTCACGTTGCACTAGTGGATTCTGAAGTTCAAAAAGCGAGTGTCGAGCGTAGAGAGAGATAGAGGCGTGCTCGATTGGGGTGTGGGCTGCGTTGATGGTGAGCCGTGACTGATGGTTCTAATACTGTGAGGATTTTGTGGTGATGTTGCGCTCGGTCAATATCAGAGGAACAATGTTAGGAGTAAAGACGATGCAACAAAAACATACCATTGACCTTCGATGCGGCAGCCGGCAGTAGTTCCTAGTCTTATGGAACTTTCACAACAGGTCCTCGAGACAGTTACAAGGAAAACATTGGCGGTGCTAGTCAATGTATGAGAGGTGTAATTATCGGTATCAGGAGTAGTTCATCACCAACAACATGCGGCTCTCGTGACACAAAGAAGGGATTCGGGCTTGGCAAGTTTGTGATAATTTAATATCAGCTCCGCGCAAGACCATGCGTGATATCTCGTTATCAAACAGACAGGTATACCGCGCCTTTGAACACCATGCTACATCGGTCAAACTCAGCGCACGTAACCCAACAACAACATCCACGCTCATGTGTAATAAAGACAAATAAATGTTCCTTCAACATCGAGGCCATCTTCCATCTCAGTAGCGAGCACTCCTTTTATCTTCTACAGCTCACTATGCCCCGTAATCCTCAGCCCACCAGGCCCACCAAACGTGCCAACCC
>JAWDJW010000095.1:0-11073 GCA_033119265.1 Coniosporium uncinatum
GCATGATGGGCTCGGCCGAAGACCCTAAAGACGGTGGCGCAGTCGCGACAGCTGTGTTCGGTGCGGTCGGCGTATACGGAGCGTTTTTGGTGTTTTGTTCGAGTCAAGCTTGGTTGCATGCGAGGCAGTCACGGCAGGGGGATATCAGGCTATCGTAGGCGGGGAGGCGGGGATTGGGGGACACATAATGCTAGAATCAGGCTTAAAAGAGCGTTGATGGTTGCGGAAGATGCTGATGAAGGAAATTCGCATGGGACATCACGGCGCAAGGGTAACGTTCATTGGGTCCAACAGGCAGGTTGAGCGTTCATGTCGATACTTTAAACATCTCCCATGACGACCTCTAGCACTCCCTCTACTTCTATTCTCTTCCGCAATCTCATCTCTTACCAGTCGAGCGCGAGCAACCAGCAAGTAGCAGCTTGTGATGATGGATACTGATCATATGCACAGAACTGTGATTGAGATATCTACATGATGCGGCACGTGGCGAATTCCAAGACTATAAACATTTGTACTACGTCCATCTCATGTTCGATACTGTTCCGGTGGACGTGTGGATTGAGAACCAACTCCACATTTTGATACCTTGGGAGCGAGTAAAGCCAATAGCATGCCAGTCTTCAGCAAGATCTCAATTCGAACTGCCTTCGAGGTTCAAATCGAATTCCAGTTTGACGTGCCGCGTCGATCGGTCAGCACTTTCCGGACCATCATTGTTTCGCTCTTGTCGACGTGTCTGACCACTTCAAGAACGTAAGACTCTGTTGTATGCCCGCGGTCGAGCATGAAAATTTTCTCGACGAAGGCATTAGTATGTGCAATGAAACGCATGTTCTGTCTCGGCGAAGGCCAGATGCTTCACACTGACTGTTTCGGCTCAGTTGACCGGTCCGAGCAATCAGACTCTCGCGCAAATGTCGGTATGGGGTTCTGGTCTTCTATGACGGTAGGACCTTTGTTGCACTGCATAGCCCGCAGTTATTGCCCAACGTCTGCAACCTGCTCGCCATACGGTGTCCACCGATTAAGGCTAGTCTCTCAGCTATCGTTCGGCGGATATGGCAGCATGGCTTTCGCCAGATCTTTCGTTCGATCCCAAACGACCACTCGGAGCAGCATGTCGCCCCATGCTTTCGGATACAAAAGTATTCAACACTCAGAAGGCAGCCAGACGCGAAATTGTTCTGCAGCGTATAGTTCCGAACAGAGAGGGTTCTCAACAAAGCTCTGGCTTCCTGGCATGTATGCTGTGAGGGCGATTGTCTCACATTAAGCTTGTAGTCCTAGTCCTTTGCATTCACTCGCAGAGATGGATTGCGTCGATCAATCTCTCACCCGGTATCTGCCTTGTGATAAAGCCCGGGGACCAGCGGCGGAAGCTCTACGGAAGATCGTCAGTGCTCGACATATGTTATCTTGCTCTGTATGAGTTCGAAAATTTCGTGACGTGATTGTTTTCGCGACGGAAAACCACTCACGACTGTCAGATGTGTTGCAATAGTCGCCCTTTAATCGACGTAGAAAGCGAATGTCGCTCGAGGTTTGCTTCTGATGGGACGACATACTGTATCTGGCAAACACAAAACAAACGGTAAGGACACAAGATGAGACCCCACCGGGCACACTGTTTCTTGGCAAGCATCATCGTAAGAGCCGTGTTTTCAAGCCCTCGGACTGCCATTTGGCCAGTGACCTGGACGACTTGAGTGTGTCTGGATGCTCCGGACCAAGAATGCTCCGGCATTAGCGGACACACTTCTCCATCAGCGATATGGCCTCCTTTTCACGCCCCAGACTCTTTCATGCGAAAGCTGAGTTGTTCATGCTTGTCAGCGTGCTGGGATGCTCTTCCCCAAGCACCCTCGAGCGAATCTCTCGCACCTTTACTTGTAGCTCTTCCGCCTCCGTGAAGCGTTCTCTTAATGTATACGTGCCGGCTATTCCCCATACTTCTTAGCGTGTCGGGATGCGCTTCCCCTAGTACCCTCTTCCTTATTTCTAGCAGTCGTACCTGTAGTTCTTCCGCCTCCGTCCATCGTCCTTGCTTCCAGAACGCCAATGCTGGGTTGTCTAAGGTCGCCAACGCATCTGGATGCTCTTCCCCTAGTATCTCCTTCTTAATTCCTACTGCTTGCGAGCAGCATGTCTCCGCTTCCGTGTATCTGCTGTCTTCATAAATACACCTTGCAAATCTGGACAGCAGTTTTGCCCTTATCTCCATACTTTGATCGTCCGGCTTGTCCTGTAGTACGCGTCGCACATGCGGTAGGTAGAGTCTCCAGATGCTTCTGTTTCCATGATTATTGCTCGAAAATACTTCAACAAGTCGTTGCAAAGCTCTCGTATTTGACTTTGTCAAATTGTCGTCGTCTTTACGAAGCCAACTTCGGACCGCCAGGTGAACGAGCCGGTGAGCGTTCAACATGGAATTAGCGCTGCTATGCGAAACGAATGAGTACGCGGTGAGTAGGCCTATCGCTTCCGTCTCTCGCTTTCGTGAGGGGCCTGGAGGGAGTAGCGACTGCGGCACATTCGTAGGCTCTACACACGCCATGAAGCAGAGATATTCTGCTGCGAGAGAGTCGCTGGCCTGGATTCGTTCAAAGGAGATGAGCCATGTTGTGGCAACCGGGTCCCGCGTTTCGCAATACCTTCCCTCGTCTTCGAAATGTTCGCTGAGTAGCTCGACCACATCCTGCTCTTGTTCTTTCAAGAGCTCGAAGTAGTCCTTCAACCCTATGCCATTCTCATTGATGTAGGCAGCGGCCTGCACAATCGCTAGCGGCAGAAACGCCAACTCCGTCAGCATGTCCCTTGCGCCGGAGTAATCGTCGACGAGCTCTTTCCGGATAAGATAGCTCCGTAGCAGCTGCATGGCTAAGTCCTGGTCTGCCTCCTCTATATGCACGACATTCTGGTGCGCAAGCTTCACCGCCGCCTTCCGATCGCGAGTTGTGAAGACAATCTGACCATGATCGCTTCTCGGTAGATAGTCGATGAGTCGTCGCTGGCCGGTGTCCTCGCTTACCCACATTGGCAAATCGTCCGCGTTGTCGAAGATCAACAGCCATCGACCCGTGCTCTTTTCATTGAGATGCTGCTGTAATAGCACCTTGCTGTCGGCTTGCGTGTCGCTCGATCCTGGTATCTGCAGCTCTTTCACAACGTTAGTATATGCTTGCTCCAGTCCTTCAATACTGATTGCCGGAATCCATATGACAAGACAGTCTGGCGTCGCCTCGCGTAATCTGTAAGCGAGCTCGAGCGCTACCTGCGTCTTCCCTGCGCCTCCTAAACCAGTAATCGCTACTTTCACTGCTTTACCTCGTCCAAGGATTTCATGCTGTAGCTGGTCAAGCTGTTCTGCTCTCCCCACAAACCGGGGGTTTCGTGTAAATGGTATGTTGCAGAACGGCTCCCCTGGATCTAGCATTAACCGTCAGTCAACAATCTGCCACAGGCTGATCCGGTGATAGGGCACACCTTCTTGGGGCTGGACGGTGAGGATCTTGAACTCCTATCGCAAATTAGCCGGAGGTCTTCATCACGTGAGATTGAAGTCATACGCTCGCAAGACCTTCGAAAGCTGTGTCGGTTCGGTCTGTGGTAAGTTCAGCACAGAGCTAGCAATATATCTCCACGCAAACGAATTGGTGTACGCACTTTGCTTGCTCCTGAGGTTTACTGCGCAATCCCTCATCAGTGCAACTTGCCGCGCATGGTGCAGGTAGTCATCTGTAACCGCTTGAATCTTCCCTTGCTCCCTATATTCGGACAACACCACATCCTGTAGACCTTGCTCGACGTTGAAGCGGAAGTACCGTTTCCTGTCGAGTGGAGCCCACCGGGCTAAGAGTCTCTGCTCGGTCCTCGCCGTCTCCGTGATCATCTTCGTGAGAGTGACAGATAGGAACTTCAGAGCATTGTCTTCGATAGCCTCCGTGCCCGATCTCCCTGTGCCGACCGAGATGAAGCACTTGACGAGTGGTATCAGTTCACGAGAGTCAGAACACCAAATATTGGCCGCCTCTTCTTCCACCTCTTCCGCCGGATTATTTGCGCCTAGCGCACCATCCACAAACTTTCGCGATCCAATCTCAACAGGATCGAAGAAACTTGTCGCCGCTGCTGTTGCCAGTGCCGCTTCGCAGATCGTCGCAGGGATGTGGGTGGTTCTGGTGGGTAGGTCGTAACTTCGAAGACGCGTAATACCTTTGGTTTCGTACGCAGTAGCACAAACGAAGCTGCTCGCTGTCAGAGAGTTGGTGGAATGACGTTTTCCACTTACACCTTGCAGCCTCGTTCCCGCCCATCGTTCAGAAAATCGGTCGCGGAGGCACCGCTATCGATGATCACCTTTTCGACGACCTTCCTCAGCTTTGCCGAGTCGAATCGAGCTTTGATTTTCCCTGACATGTTTAGCGGAAATCGTTTGAGCTTATCCTCGAATACAGTCTTCATCAACCCCTGGTATGCGGCAATGCAGGCTTCAACGGTCATCTCAAGCCGACCAAGCATGATCGCAATCAGGCTATCAAAGTCAGCAGACGCGTTGTTCCGGAACTGACAACACCCACCCCCCAGTGTTGGTACCGCCAATGAGGTCAAACACCTCGCAGGGCTTGACTGGATGGAGGCCATCATTCTTGCGTTCGTGGTTCAAACGCTTCATCACGCCCTCTAGGATGTAGAGGGACGAGAGCCCGCGTACGCCGCCGCCGTCCAGTGACAGTAAACAGATGCCGGTCGTATCGACCGGGTGCGACCAATCGCCATTTCGAGTTGCCTCGATAAGGTTCATTTGAGATGATTGCGACGAGGCTCGTAGTGACTTCAGTCTGCCTTGATATACTGTCCAAAGAGCTCGCCAAGACGACTTGAAATTCGTGAGATTGATAGCAGATGAAACAAGGCTAGTTCGTCTAGGAAGAAATGAAAGTTCGTTGCGCAATGGAGTGGGGACGACGAAGTGGAAAAGGCTCATCACATTTACTTTGGATCCATGCTGCATCGTAGAAGGCAGCAGACTTACTGGCAGCTGTGCCTCATCAAGGCTATGCAGCGGCACGTAGACGCCCGGTCAAGACGGGCTTTGGGGGCTGTGGCCTGCACGTCTTCGCATTTAGGTTAGATATTGGCGCTGTGGCGCCGTCGCACAGGGCGGTTCTCTTGCCTTAAATCTCGTGCCTCGAGGCTGATTGAGCGAGCGTGCCGTCCCAAACAGACGGACAGCAGCATGGACTTACTTTCGAGTGCTGTACAGCCTACCTCAACATCAAACTACGAGTTCATGCAAATCCGTTGTACGCTGGGGCTCGTGGATGGGAATGCCAAGCCTGCGGAGATTAGCTGCCACGTGATACTGCTCCAGGTCTCCAGCGCTGCGGGGTTTTCGCTCACGTGTGTTAATGCAACTGTGCCTGTGCACGTTTGGCTCAAAAAACGTGTTTCAGTTCATTGATGCTCTCTGCTCGAGCCACGCAAAGTCACGTGAATTGCCTCAAGTCACGTGAATTGCTCCCAAACTGGTGGATTGCACTTCCAGAAACAATAGATTCGAACGGGACGGTAGCACCTACCATTAAGCGCATGCGTCTTGCTATGTCAGCCCTGCAGAAGCGAGGTCAACGAGCCTGACATCCACTGGCCTGCCAGCTAGTTATGCCGTACAGCTTCCGAATTGAACGTCAAGGTTATTAAAAATCATCGTTGAAATTCATGCCACTGGCACACTAACTTCGTATAAATGCACAACATGACTTGTTCGGAGTATTGCCGTCTGCTAGAGAAGAAACATATGGTACAGACTAAAGGCGGTACCATGATTCAGGCCCCTGAGTCCATGCAATCAGAGCGGCAACCTCTGAACCGTCAGACATTATATAT
Organism: Coniosporium uncinatum; assembly: GCA_033119265.1. Lineage (NCBI taxonomy): Eukaryota > Fungi > Ascomycota > Dothideomycetes > Coniosporium > Coniosporium uncinatum. Next base: position 5,890 of record JAWDJW010000095.1, read on the forward strand.
ACGCCCACTCTTGGAGCTTGATGGATAATACCAGTATTCGCGGAACAACTGAGATCGAACATACTTCGTCGGAAACTCTGGTCAGGCCCACAAAAGGAGGTATCCAGAAACAGCAATGATGTCCGGCGGCATGCGCCTCGACAGCAAACACCATGCTCTCGACACCGCAGATGTACCAGAAAACAGCAGGATCATCATCATGATATTCAAAGCACGCTCTGCCCCAGAAATCACGACCGACCGCGCCAAAGCCGCAGAACTCAAAGCAGTACATCATCTCCGCAAGTTCCTCCGCTTCACATTCGCTCGCGAATACGACCTCTTTGATTTATTCAGCAGCGGCGATGGCCCGAGCGAGCTGCCACCGTACCTGACGCCAAAGGAGAGACGACATTGGCGTGCTCTGGCCGCAAGGATCGAAAGGTTTGCGGTCCACGCGAAGATGATGACACGGACCGAGCGAGAAGGGATCGAAGAAGAGCTGTGGAGGTGCGTGTATCAGCCGGCTTGGCGATTGGGCGTGCCGTGGAACGATGTGCTTTCGACAATCACTTGGTACTGGAGATACGATAAGGGGGGTTGTGTATTTGTTGGGTGCGCGGAGTATATGGAGGCGGTGGCGTGGGAAAGTGGAATGTGGTATCTTGGTAAGAAGATGCTTGTTGATAGGGAGGCTACGATCCGGAAGCTGTGGCCTTCGATGGGCTGGATGCAGCGGTGGAGGTGTAAGTATGCGGTGTGGAAGGTCCAAAGGAGGTACTTCAAGAATTTGGTGGGAAAAGTCGAGCTGACGGAAAGTGGGTATGGGTATGAGAGTGTGGTGAAGCTCAAAACGGCACGACCAATGAAGGACGCAAAACAACACAATGGTCACTGGCTCGAGCTGGTTCGGCTAGCTGATGCTGAAGAGAGTGTTTTCACAAAGCCTGGCAGATTCGCTCTCTCCGACGGCGGCCTAGCAGCAAGGCCGACGCTCGAAAAGAAAACGAGCCTGTTTGACTGCAAAGATGCCCGAAAGGGAGGTGTTGTCGCGAGTGAGAGGTCGAGTCTGCGACATAACTGGGGCGGACAGTCTTCGGTGAGGGTGCCGTACGGCGATACTCCTCCTCCCTATTCTTTCCACAACGTCGAGCAATCCGCCAATTAGCGCAGACGCTGTCGGAGATAATTCAGCCTGCTTGTCCAGGCGTTATCCCAGCCGAACGACTAGCCGTCCTCCAGCGCAAATTGAGGTCGCTGCACATTGTCAGATCATGGATGTCTATTAGCAAATAGTCTCACTTACTTGACTCAAATCCACCACAAGCACCTTCTCCTCGCATTTCCCCAATACACCCCACACGCTCGTCCTCCCGCCTTGAAACCCGACCACGCAACTTGTTCCCGCGTAGCAAGCCTCGCCCTCGCTCCCACATCGATTCGCACAAACAACAACGAAGCCATCGTTGCTCCCTCTACTTGAGGCCCGCCCTTCCTGCATCGCTCTCCCCTGCGGATTCACACCCGCCGCGCCAGCAGTCCGCAAGGGATGGAACCTCTCAAGCCAGTACGTGAGCGTCTCCAGATCCGGCTGGTACGGCAGTTCCTCCAGCTCCCCTTTTTCAAGACGCGTCAGCCACGCCATGCTTACAACGACAAGCTTCGTGTTGTTCTGCAAGCAATGGTTCGCGAACTCGTAGGCGGTCCATGGTGCGAGGAAGCGGTGCGGGTTGATGTCCATACATATTCCCAGGCTGATGTTGGGGCTTTCGTGGAGGAGTGGGTGCTCGGAGAGGGAGCCCAGTTTGCCTGCATAGAAGCCTTGGGTGTGTGGCCCGGGGTGGGTCCGCTCAGCTTGACCAACCAGGACGTGGGGAGCGGTCGATTCCGGAAAGTGGGGGCCTGGAGTGCGTGATGGATTGGGGAGAGCCCATGTCTCGTCTGTGTAGTAGAGGTGGGATTTGCGGTAGTTGGCGAGGACTTGGCCAGTGGGGGAGACGGTGATGGTGCTGTTGTAGCAGCGGCCGTTTGATGAGTCGAAATTGGGAGGTTGAGAATCTTCTATGCAGAGTTCTGGGTAGCCAGCAGTGATGTGGCAGTCCAGAAATCGGGCGGTTGCCATTGCCCATTTCGTCGTTATGCCCGCAGCGGTCGGCTCAAGGTGGGGAGTGATCGCTTCAGCGGAAGGGAAGTTATAGCCTTTGAGAAATTGGTCAGTGAGCAACCAAAATTGCCAGTCTCATGAGCGGACAGGCTTACATGACTGAACGTGGGAAGATATAAGTAGATGCAATTACATACCGGTAAACGCCATCTCGGGCAGTATGAGCCAGTCCACACCCATCACTCCGGGCATTGCCTGCTCTATCAACTTGTTCGCTCGATCAATGTTTGCATCGACTTTGCCCAGTTCGGGAGCAAACTGCAAGACAGCCAGCTTCATCTTGAAATGCTAGTGATTTCACCCTCGTAGCGATGGATCAACTCCACGCACGTGACTTGAAAAAGAAGGTGAAATTTCTCTTTCCAACGTTGCCTTTCCATGCGGTTGACACTTCCAAACTTATGAGTCGCGCATGATAAATGAATTGGTTGAGAGAGACGAATGTAGACTCAGCATGGAAAATGCTGGCAGATTTCTTCTCAGAAGCGGCACAAGCACGAAGCGAGAATGAGAGAATGCTTGAGCAGAGGTGAATGAAGCTTTGGCACTACTGAAACGTAACACATATAGCGTAGGTACCCTGACGGAATGGCGGTGATACAGAGAGAGTAGCATCGAAGACGTAGAACAATGTGATTAAGTAAGCGGAGCAGCTCAGACGGAAGCACGCTAGACCTAGACTAGTAAAGACTCAAGATCGGCTGCACTACTTCAAGTATTCCTCCTGTCAGCACATCTCCGATGAGCAATATCTAGGTACGTTGTCTATCCAAGATTGTGCTTGTAGTACTCATAGCCTGCCCGCACAAGTACAAGCGAAGTGAAGAGTTTCCTGCTTTCAAGCGCCCTCGCCTCCGCAAAGGTTATGGCAGCGCTCAGCTTCGAGTCCTTCCACCTCAGTATAATACCTCAACATGACAGCAGACAGTGGAACGAGGTATCCAGAGCGAAGCGCAGCATGCGTTTGATGAACTGCGCGATATAACCTTCGCCGCTTTATGAGCTGCAATCCGACGATGGGAGACATCTTCCTGCTCGCCCAAGGGGCTGAAACTTAGAATAACAAGAGGCAACGGAGCGTCTCGAGATCGATCGTCAAAGGAGAGTGCACTAGCTTCTCAGAACATGCTACAAACAACGAATATATGCCTTCAGCTCTGACAACCATACCATGCCATCTTTCTCTGACAGAAAGCGGCTCTTGGAAGCGGGGCTTCAGCCTTCCTGCTAGCGGCTCACGCTGTGATCGTTCTTGGTAACCCGTCTACCCAAAGTCGCACAGGAAAGGCAACCAAAAGTTTAAACTCAGCCTTTCTGGAATGTGGCTTCAGCCAAAACGGGCCTGAAGCGCTGAAAGACGGCAAGTGACTGATTCAGACGCTTTAGCATCCGGCCTTCCATCTTTTTCAGTGGTGACAGTGTTGCTTGTTACAGAAGGTGGATGGGAACGAAGCCAGCGACGAAGAATCCCACTTGAACTTTTTGCCCTGGGTCGTGAACCTTCTGGGCCGCAGAATCGGCACGTAACCGACCGCTTCCAGCCCCCCTTCTCGTTGTCAAGCAATGTATACGAGATCGCATTCTCGAGCTGCCAACAACAGTACTTGTAAGACGAGATTCAGTTGCATTGACGTTGCTCCTCGATTCCACATTCGGCACTTGTAACATGTCGTCCAACATGGCGGACAGCAATGATCAATCAAGTGCAGTAGTCAGACCGCATAAGGTTGTCGAGGCTGCGAGATTGTTCATGTCCCTCTCAAACCTAGCCAATTGTTGACCATTAGACGTGGAAATACTACAGAGCGAGGCGTAAAGCCCATCTTCTCCTTGATACATCGGTCTGCCGTGTGTGGTGCCAACCCATTACTTTAGATGCTCCTTACAACCTATCAAGCGAACTGCTTCATGTTCAGACAAGCCCATCCAACACAGTCTGCCTCAGCGTTCTCTGTTTGGCCTTCGAATCCTCGACTTCGTCCATTAACCCACCGACATTCAGACCAGCCATGTATCACTATTATGGCCTCCGCGGCCCCGGTGCCGTCCACTGCTGTAAACACATGTTCCACCTCAGCATCATCGTCTTCGCCAGCATCGAGGGTACTGATATGTCCAAATAGATCCCCACCACGGTCCGATCGCAGCAGTTAGGAACGAGACTCGCCAGCACCTAAACTCCCAAGTGATCATCGGCATTTCCAGCATGTCGCATATGGCCAGAGCCGCTCCGGATCATGCCCATCTCGCTATTATAATCAGAAATGGAGGCTGTTGTGTCATACGGAGGAGATAGATCATCTGAAAAAGTCCCGCTAATTCGAGGACGTGCTCGCCGTTGGGACCACGGGTGCTCAATGGAGTTGACGCAGAGCTCAAAAGAATTGGGGGACGGAAGGCAGGGTCGTCTCTGGTTCTTGAAGGTTTGCGGCAGTTCTTGCTGAAGATGGAAACACTGGATATTGACACGGTATTGTCTTTCTTCTTTATGGCTTGCCAGTAATGCTCTGCACTTTCTGGTTCTTTGACATCATTACCGAAATAAATGCAAGACAAATCTATATCATCAAAGTGGACAGGGGGAGTGATAACCCAGCAGAATGATAAAATGACCCGGAAACGGGTACGTAGAAGAGGTCGTCTCATGCCACGTAGAAATGCAGCTACTCCCCTCGGTCGTTGAATGCCACGCAGCGTGACCGAAGAAGCCTCTTGTTCGCATAGCGCAGCAGAGAGTCAGATACTGTTTCAGTAATTGTGCAGTAGTCGACGGTCGTAGTGCCATCCTGTGTGAACTTTTTTGGAAGTCCTCGAGCCGTAACGAGAGTTGGCATAGAAACGATTACAGCTTATACCGTTCAGACGAGCCTCCGAAAAACAAGAGCCTCGTACGAGAAGAACGTCACCATCAGCACTATCTGACATGTCGTCCCGGCGGCTGATCAACGTGATCGAGCTGTGAGCTGCTGCTGGCGCTTTGAGGTCTTGATATTTCCGTGCACGATGAACAAGATCGCGCCGGGCCTCAAGCGACATTGCTT
>JAWDJW010000096.1:0-11030 GCA_033119265.1 Coniosporium uncinatum
CCCCTTGGGATCCGGACGAGATATCGATGGATGACATTGAGCGATACATTCTCAGCTCATCAAAAGGGCTAGCCGAGGTCACAGAATCCAAAGCCCGCTCTGTGCAATTTATCCACGAGTCTGTTCGCGACCTTCTACTCAAGGAAGATGGACTCAGTCTTGTGTGGCCCAATCTTTCAACCAACATCTCGGGGATCAGTCACGATCACCTGAAGGAATGCTGTTGCAACTATTTACAATTGGACGCTCTGAAGCGCATGTGCGCTCTCTCATCCCTCCCGAAAGCTTCGTCCGCTGAGGCAGCAGAATTACGAGAGCAGGCATCACGCAACTTCCCATTTCTAAAGTACTCGATCTCCCACGTATTCGACCACGCAGAAACTTCACAGGCGGAAGGAATAGACTAGTACCTTTTCCTCGAAAGAACTGATCTCGGTGGCTGGGTGCAACTTAACAATGCCGTAGAGAAATTCGAGGTCCGACGTCACCCGCACGACATCGATCTCTTGTACATCCTTGCTGAGAGGAACAGCCCCAGCCTCATCCGTGTGCATAGGCGAGACCATTCCGTCGAACAGAGAAAAGTTGGGCGTTACGGCAATCCTTTCTTTGCCGCCATTATGTCCAATCGTACCGAGGCTTTGGATGAATTGTTTCAATGCGACCAGGAAGCCAAACCAGACGGCTGTAATTTTCCAGACGACCTTAAGAGCATGGTTACGCTTCTGGTCAAAAAGGCAGCTCTGCCACTCACCGTTAAATTTCTTTCTGTCTACAAAGTCGACCTGGCAGAGAGTGATTTAGATTCTGTGTTGGCAAGAGCTCTCCATGAGAACAATGAGAGACTTATTGACCTGCTGCTGGCCTAGAGCGCCATTAGTAAGACAGATTGTGGCAAGGCACTGATTCTTGCACTACATCGAGACCAGGAGAGGACTCTCACGCTGCTTAAAGAAAGGGATGGGAAGGTTACCGCGACGCTCATCACGGGCGCGCTACATAAGGCATGCTACGACGGTCACGAAACGATTGTTGAGCTGCTTCTTAAGGCGGGCGCCGACGTCAGTGCATCGTACGGCGGAAACAGCCCGCTATGCGAGGCATCCCGTGCAGGCCAAGAGCGGATAGTCCAGCTACTACTTAGTAGGGGTGTCAACATTAACGCAGTGCACGAATGCGGCAGCGCGCTAGAGGCGGCTTCAGTCCGGGGTTCTAAGGATATAGTCGAGCTATTACTCACTAATAGCGCTAATATTAACGCGTAGGGCGGAGAGTACGGTAACGCGCTATAGGCGGCTTCAGTCGAGGGTTATAAGGATATAGTCGAGCTTTTACTCACTCATAGCGCTGAGGTCAACGCGCAAGGCGGACATTACGGTAATGCGCTGCTGGCGGCTTCGTGCTATGGTCACAAGAACATCGTCAGACTCCTGCTGAGTAAGGGCGCTATGCAGGAGGCATCCTCCTCGTATAATGGGATACCTGGTCAAGTCCGTGACGGACATCAATCCATCTCAAATGAAAGTCCGAATCCACTCTGGTCAAAGGACGAGGGGATATTACCGTTCGCTGATGGAACAGCTGCGCAAGTCCAGGACGGCAATGCTATCGAATCGACCCACGACCTTGACTCGATCTGTGACAACTTGCGTGCAGTCCAACAGTCAATGGGAGGCTACGACGATGTTCAATGGCAGCATTGGAACTCCGTGTTTAGCGGCTTCGAAATGGTGGACAATTGGGTCTCTGATCTGTGGATACCACAGTGACACTACTACTTAGTAAATGCAAGTGGAATCCGTGTGTACTTGGCTCCTTGTTCTGGTTCTGGAAGCTTCTTGCAAGCTGGACGAATGATTGAGTTTGAGGACAAAACAGTATTCTTTACTGAGCTCACGGAGTAAGGTACGACGAGGCCGGGCAACCAACTGAGCCGTTGCGTGGGAGCAGGCTGCAGGCATGGATCGATAACGGCAGGTATCCGACGGAAGGAGATCTCACGTCTAGGAGGCAGAGATGGGCGTTACTGTGACCAAGGATGACAGAAACCGTGCACATTAAACATGTCACCGAGTTCAGCATTTGCACGGTCGGCATAGTCGTGGTGTTGAAACAGAGTAGAATATGGAAAAGTACAGGATGCTTTTTGCGCGCCAACGTGGTCTGGGTATCTGTCCGCCAAAACCGTCGGTGAAACAGTTTCACTTGGCTGACGGCAACGCGATGGTCCCAGTTGGCGACGCCTTAGCCGAGTGGTCGTACATGAGAGCAAGAGCTGGCAAGACAACGGTTGCATTCAAAGTGCTCAAATCAAGCAGTTGGCCCGTAGTTCTGGGCCTCAAGATACTCAAAAGAACAAGAACTCTCGATCTCAATTGGCATCACCTGCAGATGATTGCAACGCAAGCCGAAGACTTCTCATGCGTCCATGTCCTAGGAAAAGCCTTCGAGTACCGTCACGTTTCGAAGCGAATCTTGCAAGCCCTTGCAACACAGATATTGGAATTGTGCCTGCGATATTTCGTTCCGTGTTAAAGATAAGTATGTAACTGCATGCTCCAAGTTCCGGAGAGGGTTTCGCTTGACACGGTCGATAACACAGGATCTGACCACGAAACCTATCATCGAGAAGACTTGCTTGCAGGCCAGGCGTCGGGTAGCCGAGACACGCCGCATCACCCTGCTACCTGATACACAAAAACGTTCCGCGGAGGAGGCCGAGGAGAGACGTGAAGAGGCATGGACTAACGGCTGTCGTGAGCCGAAAGAAGGCGTACATGACCACACCGACACATCGGACGGCGCATCTGCAAGTCCTACAGGAGATACTGACGCAGACACAATGCCCAGCTTCTCTGTGGCAACCATGGATGCGACTGGTGCAAGTATCTCTGATGGCTCGGGCGATGGTTCAGGCGCCGATACGTCTGGTCATTGAACGCAAAATTGTAGGGGATTGATGTGCTGCTTAGCCAAACTCCTTGGTCGGAAGGAAAACTACCTTTGACGGATTACTCGCTCGCGGTTGACCGTTCAACGACTCGACATAAGAGGGACGTTGACACGTGTAATGGTTGAACAGAACCGCTAGGCTGAAATTGACGGGTAACGGTTACGTGACCATCAGATTGTCATTTGGATATGGCAATGCCGTGTAGCTGTACTTCTAGAGAAAGCCTGTGAGAGCAAGGTTTCGAGGTCATGAAACGGCTGTGGCTGGGGCTTGTACACCAACCACGCGGCTGCCGACATTGATAATACTCGGCACGAGGCTGGCAGAGTGCGCACTGCTTGCGAGTGATTGTGCGGGCCAGAAGATGTTGTTGTAGGCGCATTGGCAGCAGGAATAGCTGCGCCTCGATTATCGCTGATGTTGCGCTTTAGCGGCCTCACGTATGAAGACCCTTGTTTCAACGCCAAGGCCATGTAGAGTCTTAATATAGATTCCAATACATCTGTCCATACAGTCCGGAATGAAAGTGACGCAACGCGTTGTAAAAAACCAAGTAGAACATCGCGATGAGTGCAGAACATTATCGTCGTCACCGCTACAAGAGACCAACTTCAACTTCGACTTCGAGCAGTTCTTTTTCGCGATGACTTCTGTAAACAGTTGAAGGACGGGACCGATTGTGAGGCAGTCTCTCCAGATCGAAGCCACCGGGCCGCCGCAACGCCCCACAGCGCTGACTTCGCCCCATCTCTCAGCCTTGTGTCCTGGAATTAAACTACTTCGAATTACTTCTTCTTCTTCATACCTACATTCCCCAGCCCTTCCTTGCCCAATTTCTCTGTTGCTCACATCCTACGACCCATTCGTTTCCTCCACTCCTCCGCGAACAGTTCAGCTCCGCGCTACCCACAGCTTCGCCGATCAAACTCCCGCCGCGTTTCACATCGCGATCGAATCTGCCCATTTGAAACCTGACAGCCGATACCCTCGACCTCAAACAACCGCCCCAACCCTTTCAGCGCGCAATATCAGTGGCTCTTCCTTTCCAGCGACTCTACAGGCCCCGAGACTCCCGTCTCCTGTACAAACATTCTCCAGTGACAGCTCTCGGCTACACCGCGCAACAAGGTCTTGGCCAGAACAAGCATACCCTATCTTTAGCCCTGTCCAACAACTCCACCCAGGGGGTGCGACTCTTCCTTCCCGCATAAGGGCGTCCGTCGCCCTTTTAACACCGGCAAGATTTCCTACAGACACGAGTCGAGGGCATCCCTCCTTGGAGGATCAGATCCAGGCTGGACCGGCTATCACCACCGTGAGGGCTTCGCTGGAAGTGGTGGGCCGTCCTCGCGGAAGCGAAGCATGTTGTACCGACCGAATACGCCGTGGACGTGGGCGTTTCTGGGGGTGACGTTCTTCCAGGCGGTGATTGCGCTGGCTCTTGAGGGGTGCGTATTGCCTTGTCCATCCCAGTCGCGAAGGTCTGTTAGGACGAGTACAAGGAAGGTTGTGGCTGACATATGCGCCTGTGCGATCACAGATACGTTTTCGCCAAATTCCAAATATCCCTCGAAAACAACTCCCACAACCCCACCAACCCCGAAAACAGCGGCTCTTCGGCAACCCGCGACCACGGCACCCGCTCCATCCCAACCTACCTCTCCCTCCTCATATTCGGCTTCATCTACGAACTCGCGCTGGTGTACGATGCTTTGCGCCTTAAGAACACCATTCAAGTCATCGGTCTCTGTCTCTACAATCTAGGCATATTAGTCTACACAGCTATTCAGATCGATCAGATTCAAGATGCAGTGAACTCGCTAGGCCGTCTGACGCGCATCGACGACGCATTTTGGGATGATGTGCGGCCGTTCCTGATCGCGGTGCCGTGCGTGGTGGCGCTCGCGACGGCGATTATGGGGTTTGTGGCGTGGAAGCTGTATGATGAGTTTGCGTGGACAATATATAAGCAGATCAGCGCAGATTTGAGGATGAAGAGGCGGTTTTTGATCTATCAGGTACGACATCTCCTTCCGTCGGCCCTTATACAATCAGCGCACATCCTCCTACTGAATCTAGATCTTGTGACCCTATACTGACAGCCTACTGCGTCGTATAGATCTACATCGCCCTCCTCAAATTCGACTTCTTCTTCTTCCTCGGCTTCACCGTCCAATTCCTCGTCATCGTCTCCAACACGACGACCCTCGAGTTCTACCTCACCATCGCCGCCATGCCCCTCACCATCCTTATCCTCCTCCTCGCCGCCCTCTTCACCCGCAAAGAGTCGACGCTGGGCATGCTCTCCATCATCGCGCTGTATTTCGCCGCGCTGGCATATTTCTTGTTCAAGTTAGTTAGGATGTATAATGCCGGCGAAGAGCGGGTGCAGGATTATTTGCCTGCGAGGAGGATGTTGACTACATTCGCGGTACTCACGATACTACTGCTTGTTGTGACTATCGTGGTGGCAGGGTGGTGTACGCGGAATTTTGGGCACGGCCTGAGGCAGTACGTCGACGTCGGCAGTAAGAGAGGCGGCTCAAGAGGAAGGGGTGGGGACGATGTGGAAGAGAACGACAAGCTGTACATGCAGGATGTCGTTATGAAGCCTGTGGGTGTCGCGGGGTTAGGGGGGAGTAGTAGGATGGTCATCGACTGAGTGAGAAGAATGTCCCTTGTTCTGCAGCGACAGGGTATTCTCGTCTGACTCGAACGGCGTTTTTGTTCAAGTCCTTTTACGTTGTCACGAGCTGGCCATGATTAGTTTTCCTTTGGCGTTTGATGCTGTTAGCGCGGGCTTGGCAAGGTCATTTTGTGGGATGTCGGTGTACGGTAAAAGATGTTGGAGATACCTAGATGGCCAGACAGCGGCCCGTGTTTTTACCTTCCTTAGGAGAGCGCTCGATCTATGATACGCTCTGATTCACTCTGTTTCAATTGCGTTTGCGACATAGTGTCTAGATGAAAATATTGAAACGTCACGTGAAGATAATTGGAACGCCTCCCTCAAACACGTGACGATGACCTTATGGTGCTCTTCGAAGTCCGAACTGGATTGACGTGGGCATTTGAACAATGATTATGGCCGAAACAAGTGACCTGACCCGAAAAGCTTGATTTGAACAGGAGGGAAGAGAGAGTTATACCATTTCTGCTATCCAAGAATGTAAGAAGGGGGTATCGTGCTCGTGCTTCCTCGCTTTCAGTAAACGCTCGATGCCCGCTCCTAGGGTTTCCCACCTTCGCCATAACGCTACTGTCTCGATGCAGCCCACCACTAATCCAGCCCTCTCTTTTTCAAGCAGCATTACGTCTTTTCGCTTTGTCTCCTATAACCGAAGGGGGTTCCATGCGCGGAGTCCGTCCCATCTACCTTATCCTTACTCAGCAGGCTGCGGCACCTCATTATGCTCCCCCTGACTGTTCAAATAACTCAAATAGCAGTTCCATCCTAAGCTCACCACGTTGACGACCAAGACTCTGTGTTCGAGGGGCACGAACTTGAAGTTGATGGCTTGCACGGCAGGCCAGACCATCCAGTTCTTCTGCAGCGCCGTGAAGTAGGAGCTCTCGAGTTTCTTTTGCGGGGGCGTGCCTTCTAGCATTGCCTGTGGGAACGGTAGTGTTAGATGCTATTTTCTGGAGGTTTCTAGCGTTACGGCGGGGTTGGAGGGTGTAGTGGTGGTGGTGGTGATGATGGCGTTCAGTAGCTAGGGGAAGCCGCGACGTACCATTGAGGAGAGGAAGACGAATAAGTTGCACGACGCGAAAACCGACTGATCGACCAACACCCTTGCGGCGATCGTCGCGTTCGGTCGGCCCTTGATGTTGACTGCGCGCGTGAGGAAGCCGAACCATTTGGTAGCTGCGGGACCGAAGACCGCTGTTCACATCGTTAGTGTGCGCTCTTGTTACTATGACGTACGGTAACCGCGTTGTTTGTGCTAGATTGTAGACGATTTCTGGGTGGGTTTTGCGCAGTTGAGAACGTACCGCCTCCGTATAACGCCATCCGCGCAGTCCGCCCATTGTCGTGTTGTTTCAGCGTACGCCTTTCTACGAGATGTTGGGCCATGGAGTCGCCGGTCGCGAACAGAATCTACGTCGAGGTCTTAGCATGGTTCAGTCAGGCGGAAACGGCTTCCGGCGGGTGGTGTGGAAGGAGGCTCGGTGAGGCTGTGGGAAGCGTACGGAGGTGGTGATTGATTGGGTGAGGAGAGGGTTCGTTCGCAGCTTTGCTTGGTACCTATGTGGGGATCAGCAAAGTTCTAGTGGAAGCATCAATCGCTAGGACATACCAGCGAAGCATGTTTGCGGTTTGGGGGAGCTGTTGCTCCTATCTTCCAATCGAAGAAGTTTAGTGGGTTGAGGGCAGTTGCAACAAGTAGCTCGAACGTATGACTGCGATAGAAGGAAGGTCGGGCAAGAGAGAAGAGAATGAGGCTGCGGATAGAATGATTCAGGAATTGTGGGTAGGGTAATAACCAGTGTAGCTGCAAGCTGTCAACGAAGCTGCAGCTTGCGAGTTTCCCCTGTGATGGTACCCTTGTCTTTAGAGATCGTGATAAGATAGGGCCGCCGGGTTTCCTCATTAGGTCACCCGCATATTGCGGCTTCGAATGCGACAACCGTTGCTACGATGCGCTCCGATTACAGTGTAATTCCGTGGCTTCAATGAGTTTTGGGTTGTATCCGTTGTAAATCCATTTGCTATCTAACATCGCTGGAAACATGACGGCTACCAGCCGCCACCTTACGGTGATATATCTAGCAAGACGATGATGATGCGGTAATCGCAATTCCACACTATGCCTGTAGACCTGCTCCTCTACGAAGAGAATTCAATCAATGATAGTCCGTATACCATGGTAACTTAGGGCTTCTAAGGCCCACTCTGAACGCCCTGCAGACCCGACAGCAATGGCACTTGGACCATTAACAAGCTAGGAAGAGTCCATCGTCCGAGAGTTCCGGTGATTGCAGCTACAGAGTCCCCCACTACCCTCAACGATGATACCTGCGACGTGCCTGACGGTAATGCTGTTAAGCGTCCTGTAGCACTACGGTACACTCTCGCTACTACTAGTTACTTGCTCTACACGCAACGTGAACGGCCATAACGGAGACGAATAAGAGTCACTCTCATCTGCGGAGGTCGAGCTGCTTGAGTACGCCTTCTCCTGTCTCTTGTAGAGGTGCGTTTCGGAGATTGTCCGGTTGCAAACTTATGTAGTTGAAGCCGTAAATTGGGTCAAATCGCTCGTGGGAATGGCTCGTGTGTCTATCGTGATTTGATAGCGATAGTACTCGCTGTCTTGTCCTTCATTGACGGAATGGGGATCGATGTCGTCGAAGGTGATTGCGAAAAGGAAATCAAAATCGCTAATATGATATGCGCCTAGCGTGCCAGAGATGATCGAATTGAATGTCGCCATGCTTCGCAATTGGTCTCCGTCGTAAGCAGTGTAAGGGTAACGGGTCGGTGTTGCGAGAGTAGACGTGCAATTGACAGGAACAGTATCGGAGAAAGTACTGAAGGTCCAGAATCCTACGGGGAAAAAAGCTGTCGTGTCAGTAAGAGCAGCATTACTAGATATAGAAAATCGTAGTGTTGACTCTGAACCGCCCGATCATGCAGAGCTGCCTTTGGATATGGGGGAAGTAATTGACATACTTACAAGACCACACCACGTCTCACCTGCTGGAGCTCTTTTTCATCGTCAGACCTACACCAAGGCCAACTGCAAGTCCAACTACGACCAAAAACACGAGGGAGACAATGAGTGCCAATCGCTTCCATCCTCCTCCTTGAGCTATATGCGGGTAATTTCTAGAGCCTCTTGCGCTCTCTCTGCTGTCAGCGACCGCTCCACCAGCCCAAATGTTAACGCTGTTACCGAGCTGTCGCGCGTGTTCCTGACTCTGCCGTAGTGTAGCCGCAACGCTGTACCTGGAAAGACCTGAGATGCGTTTCGACTTGTTCGAAGGCGCGCTGCTTTCACGAATGACAGTCAGAGTGCTCGGTGCAGAGAGGCGCTTCGCACTTGGAGAAGTGGATGTGGGAGGATTCGGAGGTAGAGGATAGTCACCAGGGTATATTCGATGGTCTTTGCTCATGGTGAAGATGTAGGACAGAATACGGAATATGCGAACTAGGTTTGGTCGTAAATGTTCTTTTGAGAGGACCGAAATATTATGCCATGTTCCCTCTCCCGAAGGTCGTATCATGCTGGCACCCTGAATACTTCTGCAGCCGCGGGGGAACAAAGCTCTTGTCCCTCAACGCTCATGTCTCCAATGTTGCATCCACCGGAGCATTTGGATCGTCGAGCTTTCGTATGTTTGACCCACATCGAGAAGCGCCGCTGCGCTCACGTATGTGCCGGCATCGCCTATTGGAGGTGTGTAGAAACCAGATCCAGAGGGGGTCTGGTGTGGTCGATTTCGGATGCTCGGCGATTATCGATTGGCAAGGCTGTTACCGTGCGAGGCATAGCGGCAGATGCTGTGCTTCCCAAAACGTTTCTGGGGCGATGATTCGTCAAGCCACTTCAGACGACGCAGCCCAACGCTTTCAAGCGTATCTTCGATCACACGGCTCGAGGGTCAGGAGGTTTTCTTGCAGTATACATACTGTGCCAGAACATCTCCAAATCGAGTTCTTTCGTCAGGTAGACTTGGCGTTGATAGGAAAAAAGTTACTGCACGTGACGGACTTGTGTCTCGATGAAACACGTGATTGACGCGCTCCAGCTCGGTGCAGCACCAGGACGCGCCTGACATTTCGTCGACGGGCCTCAACTCAAACTTGCTATTCCTCACGGAGAACTTTGACATCACCGGCGGAGGGGGGATGAGGTTTGCGAAGTTTCGAACCCGTAAGTGAGCCATAAGACGAGTAAGAATCCAAGGACCAACCTCTCCGCCTCTACCACCGCACAATCTTTCCGTGATCTATTCACTCTCTTACTATTAGCAATCGCCAACCGATGGAGTCGACTTCCAGCGAAGAAGGTTCAAGCAACAAGGGTTCTCCACCTGTGGAAGTCTAGTCAAAGCTCGCGCCGACGTCTCCCTATTTTGTCGGCGTCATCTTTGCGCAATACCTGTGCATCTCATTCACACAAAATCAATATGAGTTCTGCACCTACATTGACAGTATCGATCAACCCTGGCTCGGATGGCGATCCTTCTCACCGCCCTCAAAATGCCGCTTATCGTGCGAAGATACCTCCTAATCTGTACCTCGAAAAAGTCGGAACTCAATGGATGCAAGCGAGAAATGAAGCAAAGCCGGGCGTCCGCTATTACCTTGATCGTCTCCCAGACGGGTACATGCTTTTCGAAAAGCCTCGACCAAGTAACGAAAAGGTCGTAGACAAGCACCTCTTCGGACACCCTAACCACAAGCATTTCGACTCACCAAACCGATTCTTCCCACACTTCCTTCATCTCATGAACAACAATGGAAGCAGTATCGGATGTCCGTGTACGGTATGCGGAGGCACGACTCTGGGTCCGGGTTTGGTCAGCTCCGGCGCACCGAAAGCGCATAGTAAGGCCGTGACAAGCATCAAGCGTAAGTGCAATTTATTAGGCTGAAGTCGGCTTTCCATCTGCCTCATTGCTCTGTTGTTTTGCTCCTGTCTACGTCCCTGCGCTGTAGCTGACTGTAAAGAAGCTAAAGGTAGGCCGAAGATGGTCTACCTAGGCTCAACGGACGACGAAGGGAGTCCTGATGTCTACCGAAACTGCATCAACAAGCTCAAAAAGGACGGCTACATCGACACCGCCATATCTGAGCCTATGAGTATGGACTGGCGTGTGGAACGGCAGCTAGTTCCCTCCCTTCTCGATAACATCTTGAAGCAGTCGTCATGGGAACCCAGGATCGGTGAACTTGTACTGTTCGTTCGCGACCTTAACGCAGGCGAAGAGATATGTTTCGACGATGCAACAGGAGAGTACAAGATCTATCGACCGAATACCGCCACCTTCTCCGGCTTCCCACGTTGGCAGGCGGGAGTCATTGCACAGCCCTCAGAGGAGCCGGTCAATCTTGAAGATCTTGTCT
>JAWDJW010000097.1:0-11005 GCA_033119265.1 Coniosporium uncinatum
CCATCGACATCGCCCTGGGCGTGCTACCGATTCTGATCGTGAAAGACTTGCAAATGGCAAGACGGGAGAAAATCTCCGTTGGCTGCATTCTCTGCTTAGGTTCTATGTAAGTTGCCCCTTCCCACGTGCTTACCACACAGCAACTAACACTGTACAAGCGTCTGCGTCGCCGGCATCGCCCGCATACCGTACGCCGTCCGCTTCAAGCACGACCCCGACTTCCTCTACGAACTCATGGACATCGCCATCTGGTCCTCCGTCGAGCCAGGCCTCGGCATCACGCTCGTCTCGCTCGCGACACTGCGCCCACTCTTCCGCTCGCTGCTCAGCCGCGGCACGTCCAAGAACTCGAACGGCCAGTCGCCCAAGAAGACAGGCACGTACGGTACCCCCAAGATAGTGTCGCGGTCGAAAGGCGCAGACGCGAAATACGGCCCAGGCTTCGAGTTCGACATGCTAGACGACGTCGAGCGGCTCCGCGGCTACGGGAAAGATACGGGCAACGTGTCGGTCGTCGAGGCGGGACATATCATCGATGCGAGTGTATTCGACGACTCGAATCGCATCTCGCAGTCTGAGGCCAGTGAGCCGCGGAGGCCGAGAAGAGGGGCTGAAGAAGGTAGTCCGACGGGCAGTAATAGGAGCGAGGAGTGGGTTATTACGAAGACGACGGAGATTACGCAGGGGTCGGAAATGCAGGGGATGTCTGGGAGGGGGAAACCGCTGCCTGCGACGCCGAAGAAGGAGGTGAGTGTTTCTGTGTAGTCTTTGGTATTGTGTTCCATCTGCTGATGAGAGATGCTAGTCTTGGTAAAGTGAGAATCTTACGTTTCTGAACCGTTTGGCCCACAGCGAAGAGAGCATTGGAAGAGGCATGATCCGACAATGCTGCTACGGGCGTTTCTATGAGCGGGTTGTAGATGTGGGCAAACAGTCTACAAGCGGACACGGCTGGTAAGTTGCGGCGCGCGAAGCGGGTACGGTAGTCCATCGCAGTCAGATTTGCTTACCAATGGAGTCCTTGTACACGCCGAAACCTGTAATGAGACTGTAGCAACAACGCGATTGATTGTCGAGCCTTCGCGTAACAAGGATAGAAGCCATGTCACATGCAGTATCTGAGTCCCTAGTCTACATGTTTACGGTGCTCGATACCCTTGTGATGATGCTAGAGATGTATGGATCGCCTGTACGCCGTCAGGTCTATTCGTTGACCGAGTGCTCTCTGCTTGTTCTCGCCCTCATCTGATACCTGTCACCAGTGACTTGTTGACTCCGTCGTGGACTATCTTGTTTTGCGTAGAGGGAAGGGCGTAACAGCCGAAAGGGGCAAGGCTTTGGCGCTAGGGGAGATGGTTCGGAGATCATGCTATTGACACTAGCGAGGGCGCCTCGTCTTCAGCTTCATCTGATCTCTGACACTGTAATCTGTACTCTAACATAACTGATGCCAGGTCACTTTTCCATATCCATCGCATGTATCTCTGGAACGGGATTGTCGTAGAGAAATCTTACTCGATCTAAGAGCAGCCGTCTCACACCAGCAGTCCGTCAACTACCGGCGAAATGCCTAGTTGAACCATCAGATCACATTCAGTGAAGAAGGCGCGCCCATAGTAGAAGCTATTTGGCAGCTCGTGGTAATCATCTAGCCTAGCCATACCCTGCCTTTTGAAATCGCTAAACAGACGTTGACTTGAAACGCCGCCGCTTGGACTCCAACCTTTCGTCAGCCCGCGCTGTCACACAGCACAGTCTGAGGCTGAAGGTAAAAGCAATCGCCAAAAGAGAAAGAAGGAAGTACATATTCCATGGAGCCGAACTTCAAGTTTTCTGTTACCTTGCGCCACCGAATGTATCTCTGAACGCCGTTGATACGCCTTACACCTAGCAGGTACTTGAACCGGCCGACAACACGACTCGCTATCCACGACGGAGCATCGCCATGAGTTTTCGATGCTTGGCGCCTGCCGATGCTAGTCAGTCGTATGTCCACAGCCATTTGAAAAGACTTACGAGAGCTTGCCGCTGAGAAGACCGTAAGAGCAGGTCCGCGGCCGCGACAGACGTTGTTGGAAACCCTGTACGGATTCCGAATCATGCCAGAGACGCCTTTCTTGCCGATATGCGCAATCGTTGCCTTTGCGGAAGTGTTTGTGGCCACGATAGCTGAAGCTTTGATGGGCAACGTCACACGCCCAGTACCGCGCCCGATGGCGAGGGCGAAACCGACTGCGGAGAGGAGAACAACGCCTAAGCATATCTTGCCGGTGCGAGAGGAAGGAGTGACCTTGATTTCCAGGCTATTGGTGTAGTTAGCCATCTGCGTCTAAGGGAGGAAAGGAGTTGGAGCTCACCCTGCGATGGCCTTTGTGGCATGGCGTACTTTCTTCCTGACGGACTTCGTGAATTGGACGATCTTGCTGTCGTTGGATCTATTTGCTTGCTTGGGTGTTTGATCAGCGTCCTTCTTGTTCGCAGTTTGCTTGGGGAAAGTGATCTGTACCTCGACTTGATCTGCGATTGGTGCCACAGCTTGGACGCCCAAAGGAACCTGAGCCTGCGATATTTCGCCTCGAATGCCATTCACGTTAGGCATCTGAGCCTGCAACAGCTTCAAAGCTTGCGAGACATCGGGTTCACGCTCTGCCAGAGACCGGAGCGCCGCTAGAACGCAGATGTTGACGTGTGTGTCCAAGACGGTATGTTTTCTGCTCTTACGCACGCTGTCTTCATCCTCGTCGTCGTCATCGTCATCTTCTTCGTCAGCGGCATCCCCAACGTCTTTCCAGAAGTCGACCAAAGCTGCGGCTACTGCCTTGCAGTCTTGGTCAACACTAGGCCTCGATGGCTTCGCAGGTCTCGATCTCTCGTATGGTGGGAATACCACGCGACGGGGCAAGTTGCGACTCGTAGCGTTATGCTCCCCTTCGTCGCCGGATGAACTTGACTTGTCGTGGTCAAATGGAGAGCGCCCATAGAGGCCGCGGAAAGGTGCGGCGAAGGAAGGAGGACCTGCAAGAACTGCATTTCTTCCAGCATGCATGGCTGTTGGATGCTCTTCCAGCGCTGTAGCAAGCTGACGAGGTGAAAGTGCAGCTGGAATGACCGGCTCCGTGTCTTCTTGAGTAAGAGCAAGCCATGACTTGGCAATGTCGCAGTCGTTAGGCGTCAGTCTCGGGTAGGTGTGAGTCTGCTTGGGGCTGTCTGAAAGCTGAAGAAGGATCGCAGCACGAAGCATAGCCCGGGCGGAGTTGATGTTGCGCGCCTGTTTGGTGACTCACTTCAGGGATGCTAATGCCTTCAAGGTGGAAACTTTGCGGAATGCGTCGTTGAAGTCTATGTTAGGATAGTAGTCGGCCAAGAGGTCGAGAATCTGTGACGGCGTGCAGCGCCATCCCTCCGCGAGCTCCACGACCGTTCTCAGCTTCTTCTCGACATCGTTGCTCTTTGGCCAGTGCTCTGGTGAAGCGCGTACGAGTGAGTAAACATCTAAGTGGGCAGTGCCCTGTACAGAATCATTAGCTAAAAAGGAATCGTGAGGTCTGTGGGCGTTTTTACTTCACCCAGAGCCCACACGAGGCCTAACACATCGGCCGCCCTGAACGAGAAACTGTTCTTCGTTGGAACAGGTTTAAGGAAAAACATCACGATGACTTTGTGAAAGCGCCCTTTCAAGGTTGGCTCTACACTGTCAAGATGTGTTAAGGTGGCTTTGTTGTTGTGAAAAAAAATTCCGAATGCTCATTGACCGGGTGTTGTCAATGGTCACAATTCCTAATGACGCTAGCCGCACTACCGCCTAACATCTGGTGTCAACACTTCAGTTGCCTTCACTCCTGTCCCTCTTCATACACGACACCACCACGCCAGCGAACAGCTATTACAGCTACCGCATGCGTGAGTTTGTCTTCACCCTGATGAAACACTACGGTACGAATGCCTTAAAGCTGCTTACTCTGTATCAGCAGTGTCTATGTACTTCCGTCGTATGTCTCATCGCTGGCACGCCACATCTCAGTCGCCGAGAAATTGCTACGGCAGCCAAGCGTCTGAACGCCGCCAGTCCAACGCGAGTACTCATCCGGTAGTAGACGACAGATTGCTTCGGCAGCCAAGTTGCTACTCGAGCTCGCCGTGGGGTACAATTTAGGTATATTATGTACCGGAGACGCCTGCAGGGTTTGTCGAAAGTGTCCTCTTGTCGTCAAACACCGCGTGTCATGGCATCGACATGTTGGTGCAGGAAGGCGCTCCGCTTCATCGATACCCTGTAGTAGTAGCCGACAAACCTCTACGAAGGCCAAGATATTACTCGGGCTCGTCGCCGGCGCCTCGCATAGTTTTTGTAACACACTTTTTTTTTCACTCTTCTGTTTGCCTTGTGCAAGCGAAGAGGGGGAAGCGCAGGTCTTGCAAGATGAAGAGGATGCCTCACTGCTGGTCGATCGCTACCGCATCATACTCATACGAAGAAGCAAAAAGATGGCTCCCGCTAGGGATCGAACCATGGGCGAAAAAGCTCACTATCGAACGTGTCTCATCGGAATGAGGGCCGGTCGAAAGTTACGAACAAACTACCTGATCAGGCTAGTGCCAGACAGCTCATCTCGGTCGATCCACTATCATCATTAACGGGATTACTGGGACCCAGCGGTAGTGTCACGAGATGGTCGGTTTGTTACTTCGGTGAAGTTGAAGGTGAACGATACAATTCATAAATTACGAGCTGGAAGGCTGAACGTGGTAGGTGGCCGCGAGCTCTCCTGGCGGAGCATGAATTCCATGAACAACGTACCAGGGCTTCTAGCGGAGTCTCTACGAGGGCGCACGAATGGTGTTTGGAGGCAATTGTTCATGAATCTACATGGTTTGATCGCTGTTAGGCTAACGACGCTCATCCATTGTTCCATTCTTTTCTACACGACATAGGCTACTCGTCATGCCGCTCCACTCCGATGCCTCACAGTCTGGATGCATTATCAGCAACATTGAAGCGCGACATTCACGGAGACGCTTAGGCATACCTGGACAACGTCCCACGTAAGCTGGGTTGCTAGTGGTACAAGTCAATTATAGCTCTCATGCAATTCCGTTTATGGTGTCATACGGGATGCGGTCCTCCTCTTCATTCATTGCCCGACGAACTACATCCGCAAAGACCTGCATGCGCTCTTCAACCTCTCGAGCCACGTGAACTCCCGCCTGTCTCATCCTCTGCTCCGTCTCCCGTGCAATATGCGCCTCGGTCTCCCTTTGTTTGCGCTCTCTGTTGGTTCGCGTACGCCTTCTGCGCCTTCCGCAGCTGACTCAGACGCTTCCGCTGCTCCGTGCGCAGCTGGACATCGGTCAGTCCTTGAAGGTAGGCGTGGTCTGTATTGGTACGCGGTACAGATAGGAGACGGCCGAGTTCGGTGGCGCCGCCGACGACATCGTTGTGGGTGAGTTTGATGATATTGCGGTGGAGGTAGAGGCAGCTCTTGAAGAGCGACTGTCGCTGCTGAGGCATTAGCGGATGCGGATGATAGAGATGGAGGAGTTGAATACGGTTGGCATTATGATGGCAGAGCTACTTCAACAGTTCACAAATTCATGTTCAGGTAGTCGGGGGGAGGTAGAGGTGCACAGAAAGTTGTTGTTGACTTGGAGAGTGTTTGCTGAACGATTTCATGGATTCTTTGAGAATATTGCTTCGCGAATACGCGAACGTTACGTTCTACGGGCTCACTAGCGCACGCGAATACTTATATTATGGCCTCCCACACAGACCGAAGGTATGAACGAGCCCGGAGACTTTCATTTACCACAAAGGTGCATTCCTATCCACCATAGATTCGCAGTCAGGACACAAGGATCTCAGATCTTGCATTGTTGATGTTGGTTTACCGGCGATCCAGGGGCTACTTGGTACTTTTCCCTGCCGATCGTCTTTCCCGTCAGACAAGGTGAACCTTCTGTCAACCACTCGTTGAGCGGTGATATAGCGGTAGGAGTTGCTTGGGGTCACTCCGATATATCGGACTCCGTAAGCCTTTTCGTTGGGAACGTCCGTGTACAAGGAGGGAACACAACATGGCAAGCTATAGCGTCACGTTTACGGGAGTGTTCCCGAGCGACACCTACCATCTCAGTCGCAAAAGACGCGTAGAGTCTGTACACAGTAGTATTGTAGCATTATATAACTTCAGCCAGATGCTGCATTGCATCGAGGTTGGCACACTCCGGGGAAAGCCGTTCTGGCTTGGCGTGCAGCAACTTTCTTCGAACTTCATCTCATCATAACTGGCAGCGCACTGTTCTCCTCGCGAGCAAGTCGAATTCATGCTATGTCGCAGCGCCTATTTACACTTCATTCGCATCACTGCTTTAACTTGTCTCGCATCATTGATGCTAAGAGAAAACATCCTGAGAGGCTTGGCGCAGATTACAGCTCTAGATTGAAGTTATATAGCAGGTACTGATACGATGGTACACGATTTTGCGAAATGGTATTGTCGCTGAAACTGTCGAACTTCTCCTTGCATCGAGCTTTGTTACGCTCTTCCATCTCCTCTCGCAACAGTTTGATGGCGGCATCATGGGGAACGCGAGTAGAAAGCAATGCAAGACCGGCGTGAAATTCTTCTGGACAACGACGCAGATCTTCAATATCAGGAAGAATGGCTTGTGGCATCAGATCTTCCGGTTTACGTTTCCAATTATTACTTGCTTGCTTGACGGCGTCCTGAACCATCTTCGCTTTGGCGTGTCGGCTCTCGAGGTTCTGTCTCCGAGAAGGCGATTTGATCACTTCGCACCGGCGTGCTATAACGGTCATATTGTCCAACGCTTCGATGCGCCGAGGAAGGGCCTCGACCAAACGTTGATTCTGAGGCTTGTGCATTAGCCTCAATCCACCATTGACTGACTGCTGGGGTACGTACTGGAGCCATCTCAGCGACTTTTTGTGGACAGCGGCGCTTGAGAACGGAAACACTTCTCGCGAGAGCTTGAAGGCGATGGTCGAGAGGAGAGAATCCCACTGTAACTAGAGGAAAATTCGCCCTGTGTCACCAGGAGTGAATCGCTTCGCTTTCTTGGTGCTGGATGCCACAGGAAGTGACTACAGCGCGGAGACTTTCCTGGGAAGGCCGGAACGCCAATGAAACTGTTTTTTCCAGACTTCATTGACAAGCCTGGACCACGTCGTACCTCTGCGAGCGCTGGCTTGAAGCACCATGAAAGCGCTTGCTGACACTCCGCCATTATCATCACGTGATGCTGAGATCTCGCGGTCATTATCTTTCTACGGGTAACAGTCACGTATAGCAGACAAGACGCTGGTTCGCACTTCATCGTTTGAGTTGGCTATATATAGGTCTACCTCGCTGGACCTGAGCAGCTCAAACTAGTCAATATGCTTCTTATCGATGCTGCCCATAGGCCGGCCTCGCATCACTTCCGTTCGAAGTGTAGCGTCGACAACAAGTGCTTAGACCGTCGAGCTATGTATCATGATCAAGAAGAAGAGTCAGGGCTCTTTCGTTGTAAGAAAAAGCACAATGCTGGAAAGAACAGAAGAAGAGATGATCTGTCTCGAACGTGTTTGGCCGAATGAGTTACAAGAGACAATATTGTTCACAAGAACTTCTTGCCCGAGGCAGTCGGTTCCCGACATGTCAGTCAAATTTCCTGTCTAATAAAACAGCTTCCGACTCTTCCTTCTCTTCTCTTTTCTTCTTCATGCGACACCGAGCTACGATGTACCAACCACTGTGAAGGGCTCGGGCAGGCTACATGGCTGCGATCTGCACTTATTAGGAATCCTTCAGTTTCCCAGATCAACCGTGTTTGCAGTCCCAGCTTTCAGCCTGCAGTCGCGACACCGCAGACCACGCCTCACCTGGCACCATAGCCAGGCGACAGGTCCTGCGGGTGGGCGGAGACGCCACAACAGCAAGGCCAGCCATGTTCGCATGTGGCAACCACTACTCTGATCTCTATGGCGACGCTGTCGTGTCGAGACTTTCCCACAGTCAGACTGAAGGCGTGGCGCCGAAGACTGCTTGCCTTTTACCATCAGTCCGCTCGCGCTTCGTGTCAACCTTTTTTGTCATCTGGGCCCAAGTGTTACATTCAACACGTCACCTGGGAGGGCTCCTGCTCGACCTCGTTGTTTTCAACTTCAGGCCTTTGTGGATCTCTGAATGGCATTCTGAGCTTCGTTTCTACGAATGGACAATGCCGGAGACTGCATACACTTTTTTCAGCCTTTTTTGTTTTCACTTGTTTGGCATGCCTTGTGCTGGCGTAAGGGGGGAGAATGCGACACCAGCCTACAATAGAGACTACCACATCACGCCGTTCATGCCCTCAACAGAGCGAAAGCAGCACCTCGTACCGACAGCAGTCGTACGATGACGCGGACGACCTTCCACCGCAGACTGCTCAAATGGCTTCCTGACACGCAAACATCAGCAGCAGGCATAGAACACATCATCATCACTGCTGTATTTCCCTTTTCCAACTCGACCTCACGCACAATCCATAGAATTGTGATCATACCAAAAGCTCCCCTGAGAACCGAAACCAAGAGCGTGAAAGTATCTTCGCAACGACGTCTTCCCAAAGCACCCGACCACAATCCCTCTAATTCGGTCTGCTATATCGACACCCTACCCCGCTCGATCAGCAAGAACAAATTCCCCTCAGTACGAAAGATATTGCCGCTCAACCCTAGGCCAGCCATCCGTACGCTACTAACACATTCATCGCTGAGCCCATCAACGACAGCAAACAACGACGACGTCAAGAAAAGGAAGACCAACAGGCTACACATGTGTTTGAATGAGAAGGTAGAGTGCCTTCATACTCCCGCCTCACCGGCGGCGAAACGTCTTTCTAGGTGTTGGGGGAAAAGATACGGTCGAGCGAGATGAGTCTGCCTCTCGCCGATAGACGTGCTGGAACGTGCAGAGCGAGGTGAGGATGAAACACGGATGGCGGTGTGTAATTCAAGTCTCGTCAATTCAATTCACGGCTTTGATTTGATTTGAAATGGTGGCCGCCCTGATCGGAGGAAGTTTGGAGAGGAAGTGCGGAAGTGGATAGCTGGTGTGAGGGAAGAAAGGAGGTCGAGCTAGGGATCAAGGTCAGCGATAGTACATAGGAACATGATCAGGTTGCAGGATGTGAGACCAGTCAAAAACATTGACTTTGAGTACGGAACCGACAGGCGTGAAAACGGTGTTGATTCGGCAAAACACGAGAGCGGGCAGTAAGTGAGGCGTCCTACACTTCCCGGACATGCCAAAAGCAGTAAAACCTTCGAGGCGACAGCATGCCTTTTGACTTCTCTCCCCTTCGTAACACCGCAACATTTACATCTACGCAGCATCGATGCTAACATCATCGATGTACAATTCAAGTCCAATCCCATCAGCATCGTCACAATGTCCCCCGAAGCTCAAGACAGGCGTATCCTCCGAGTCCCTCTTATACGTGAACCCTTGGCTAACGCTCACCCAATCCGAGAAAGCCTGCGTAGAGTTATACTGTCCATCGGTGTACGACGTCGAGAACAGCGTCGTGTCGTCGAGCGTGACAGTCAGCGTGCAACTTCCATCTCGCTCGTCAGTCTCCTGGTTGATGCGCCACTTGTAGTAGAAGGATAGCACGTAAGACGAAGAGGAACAGAGGGGCGGGCGCTGTTGTCGTCCGTAAGGGTAGTTGTCAGAGTCACCGTAGACCGTGCGGAGGAAGAGAGAATAGGCGCCCGTGTGCGGCATGTCGGTGGTAATAGCGCCGCCGTTGAGGTCAGTTGCCGTTGGTTTTGGAGGCCCGGTGCCGACGGTCCAGGCGGATGTTGGGGTGCCTTCAAAGCCAGAGTCTTGGACAGGAGATGTGACGGCGCAGGCCGAATTGATGGTGGTAGCGATGGCGAGGGTGGTCGTAGTGATGACGAGGGAGGTGGTTGTTGTCGTTGTTTGCAGGATACTTGTAGTGGTAGTCTTCGTGGTTGACAACACGCGAGAGGCGGATGTAGGTACGGTTGGCGCGACGGTCACGGCCGAGGGACTTGCGGAAAGGCATGAGCAGGCGGAAGAGATGAGCTTGGCAGGATAAGATGTGGGAGCGTTGCCATTTCTTGTCAGACAGGTGGGTGGAGCGCGAGCGGTATTTCGAATTGCTCTCTTTTCATCCATGTCTGGAGAAACAGTCTTGGTCGAAGTCATTCGTTGCACGACGTTAGAGATGAAGGTGGCTATCTTTGTCTTGACTGACGTAGTAGTAGAAGTCGAATAGCTGGAAGACATGTCAGGACGAAGTTGTTACTCTGATTCTCCGAGCCCACTTACGCTAAAGGTGTTTTGACTGCGGCAGTCACAGTTACTGTAGGCAGGTAGCTCATGCAATAAGCACTTGCGCTAGAAGAGGAAGCGATGAAACAACGAAGCAGACTGTCTTTGCTGCAGGTTGGATTGACGCCCCAAGCCTCGAGTACAGGCCCACCAAGGACGGTGCCTGCGAGCGACAGTACGCCGACGAACATCTGCTCCTTGCCAATGACATACAGCACCTCATGATTGAAAGCGCGGTCTAGAGTCTCGAGCCGCGCGGAGATGGATTGATCTATGGACGCTCGGTCACGACTTGAGGTGTCATTAGAGGTGGAAGGGATAGCGGATTCTGTGACAATGGGCTGCTTGCCGCTGGCTGCTTTACCATCCCCAGCGGACGTCTCGGACGACTCGAGATTGGTGCTCCCCAGGGTTGTGTCGATGCCGGCGGCGGTGGCAGTAGACGAAGAAGATGCATCTGGGGCCGGGCCTTGGCGATCTATGGCACGTCGGATAATAGTGGTCGCGCACCTTCTCGAAGATGAGAGACGCTAGATCGGGCGTAACAACTTCGTCCATGAAGCCGTGGCGGACGATCAGACGGTAGCAATTTGGTATACCAAGGCGGGACACGGTGTAACGATTCTCAGGGGCCACGGTGGGAGTCTCGAGCGGCCTGAGATGGA